>JAOXOE010033037.1:0-10531 GCA_028565055.1 Phoeniculus purpureus
TCATAGGAAACACCTGCTGCAAAGACCTTAGACGTTCATGGCAGAGATCAAGTGCTACTGATTTCTGTGGAATACAGTTCCCAATGGAAACTACCATCTCCTTAGCCTTTCTAGCTCTGAGGTATTTACTGCTCAGTGTGGAAACTCTTTGATTCCTAAGATACTGTTGAGATTCATCCTGTCACCGAGGTACTGAGCTCCAAGCAGGGACTCTTCTTTCTACAGAAGTACCAGTTTATTCCAGTATTTTATTTCCCTCTGGCTTTTTTTTTTCCTGCCTTCCTTTCTGAAAAGGATCTTTTCTGACTGTTGAAGACAGTCAGACTGGGTGACTTTTTCTGCTCAGGTTCCTAACCAACACACTAGGTTGTTCAAGCAACCTGGTAAATCACAACTATTAAAAAATCTTTTAAAGGGAATGTGTGGAGTTTGGTTGAAAGCATGGAGAGACTTTCCAGATGGTTTTTATGCAGGGGAATGGGCCCAGTGGTACAAATCATTTGTGGGGTTGCTTGCTCTTGGACGAAAGTAAAAGAGTCTTTAACACAGAGTTAAAAAGGTTAAGACAGAAAGTGAAGAAACAATGTTTTTTAGACAAAGGATTGCTCTTAGATACCAATTCATCATTCAAGTTGGAACTAAGAGACTTTCAACACCAACTCTTCGTAGAGGTTACTTCATTAATCCCTTATTTAATGCTACTTGTCTCTTATGCACTGAATTATACATTGATAATTTTTGGTGGCAAACTGTAGGTTTTAGTAATTTATGATGAGGTTCTTTTAGCTGAAAACAATGTGCTAAAAGGACAGTGATGGCTGCAACCCTCAGCAACACAGGATTTTTTGAAGCGGAGAGAGTAAAGGAAGGTGGTTCAATACAAAATCACGCTCTTGACTTTTATTTTAGGGAAAAGGGGTCAGGGAGGAGACTAAGGCAATCTTAGGTAGATGGCTGAAAAAACTCCAAAAAGCTGACAATAGTTTATTTAAGTGAGCTAAAAATGTAAAGAGATGCTACGTGGCTTACCCAGACGAGAAATAAGAGATTTGGCTGGAATTCTTTCAGTAGCCCCAGTCTCATATAGGTGCATAAACATATGGGACAGGGAGCACGAGAAGAAGAGGCTGTGTTGGGGACGATAGGAGAGAAGGAAACCGCTAGCAATAACAGAACTGCAACTACTGAAATACGCACCTAAGTTGCACTTTGTAGTAAAGTTTTTCAAATTCTTATGCAAAAGGCCTGTTTCCTTCAGCTCTTGAGCTGCTGTTAGGCACGTGGCCATGTGGTGAATAATGACTTCCGAGTGCTACTTCTTCCCTTCTCTGATTAAATCTTGGCATTTCTTTCCTTGGAATCCTAGAGTGCTTGTCGGATCTTCTCCAGCAGATGCAGTGCTATGGTTTAACCTCCAACTAAATGCTTTCCATGCGTGGAAACCCTTATTGGAAGTGAAACTTGGCTGGCCTTACACATTGTTGAAATGATCCAAGCCACTATGGCATGAAATGTTTTCCAGCTTTCTGGAAAACCCAGCTTTTATCACTGTAAAATCAAACAAAGCTATGCTCTTGAGCTCAGAATCACAGAATGTTAGGTATGGGAAACGACCTCGAAAGATTTTCTAGTCCAATCCGCCTGCCAGAGCAGGATCACCTAGATCAAGTTGCACAGGAATATGTCCAGGTGGGTTTTAAACATCTCCAGAGAAGGAGACTCCACAACCCCCCTGGGCATCCCATTCCAGTCCTCTGTCACCCTCACTGTGAAAAAGTTTCTTCTCATATTTTTGTGTAACCTCCTATATTCCAGCTTATAACCATTGCCCCTTGTCCTATCATTAGATGACACTGAGCGGTGCCTGGCTTCATCCTCGTGACACCCACCCTTTCCTTATTTATAAACATTAATGAGGTCACACCTCAGGCTGTCTTCTCCAAGCTCAAGAGACCCAGCTCCCTCAGTCTTTCGTCATCAGTGAGATGTTCCACTCCATCATCTTTGTGACTCTGCACTGGACTCTCTCCAGCAGCTCTGTGTCCTTCCTGAACTGAGGGGCCCAGAACTGGACACAATACTCCAGACGTGAGCTCGCCAAGGCAGACCAGAGGAGGAGAACCTCTCTGATCTATCAACCACCCCAGGATGCTGTTTACCTTCTTGGCCACAAGGACACATTGCTGGCTCCTGGCCATCCTACTGTCCACCAGGACCCCCAGGTCCCTTTGTCCTGCTCTGCTCTCCAATAGGTCAGTCCCCAGCCTATACTGATACCTGGGGTTGTTATTGCCCAGATGCCAGACTCTACACTTGCCCATGTTATATATGCTTAAGGAGGAATAGCTGAATTTGCTGGTTTGTTCTAGAGTAGCGTAGGCTCCAGGTGAAAGGGAATAGTCTTCCTTATCTCTGTAAAGTTTTTCGTGAATAGAAATAATTTTATTCTCTATCATTTTTACATGACTTGATGATCTATGAGGTCTCTTCCAACCTTGGTAATTCTGTGATTCTGTGATCTTTTCCATGGTATTTTAATGAAAATGGATGAATTTTCCTCAGCTCATCCTGTACTGATTCACTTTATAGTGTTGACCATAAACCACAATTCATTCAATATCTCATCCCCAGATTTGTAATTACACAGATTTTGGGTTATTATGGTGATAAAACTGTGCAAAGCATCATTGCACTTCCTCACAGAAGTCGGTACCATCAACTCTGGACATTACAATTGAGTGTTATGTTCTCTTCAGCAGTTTAGTGCCTTGTGGGACTAATTTTGTGTAAAACTCTACTCAACTTCTGTAAATATTCTAGCACTTGGAGAAAGTCTTATTTTTTTTCTATTTTTGATGCTTTTTCTGGTTGTAAAAACACTGGCCTGTGCTGTCATGCATCAATTATCCAGGCTTCTAAGATGGGAAGGGGAAAGGAAAACAGGACGTTTCTGGGTCCTTTTAATACCCTACTCAAAATAACTTTTCCCTAGAATAATGTCTCATTATTTTGGTCTGACCTCAGAAGCAATAGCCATGTCCTCAGGAGAAAGCAACAATCTTATTTTTTAATGGTACCAGAGGATTGTATTTTATAGGGTGCTGGGTTTGGGTGATTGAAGGACAATGGGTTTGTCACAGCCTCTGTGCTGGCATGATGCCCCGCAGCCATGAGCCCCACACTGGTGCTGATGCATCAGATTTGCGTCCTGTTGCCTTAGGATGTGAGTTACTGGGTTGTACTGTGAGTGAGGTGAGAAAGACGAGAACCAAAGGCAGAAAAGAGTTATTTCTTGGTGGGTTAGCTGATCCCTCAGGTCAAGAAGGACATAGAGCTGCTTGAGAGAGTCCAGCGCAGAGTCACAAAGATGATGAAGGGGAGTGGAACATCTCCCTGATGATGAAAGGCTGAGGGAGCTGGGTCTCTTTAGCTTGAAGAAAAGGAGACTGAGGTGTGACCTCGTTAATATTTATAAATATGGAAAAGGGTGGGTGTCAGGAGGATGGAGCCAGGCTCTTCTCAGTGTAATCCAATAATACGACAAGAGGAAATGGTTATAAACTGGAATATAGGAGATTCTACATAAAGAAACTTCTTCATGGTGAGGCTGACAGAGCACTGGAACAGGTTGCCCAAGAGGGTTGTGTATGTCCCTCTCTGGAGATGTTTAAAACCCTCCTGGACATGTTCCTGTGCAACTTGATCTAGGTGATCCTGCTGTGGTGGGGGGATTGTGCTGGACGATCCAGTCCAATCTCTAATGTTCTGTGATTCTGTGATTCTTTCAGACTACAAGTGGAACTTCTGAAAACCGCTGCATCTTAATTCATCTGGGAGTGTTTACTGTACAATAGAAATATCAGGGGAAAAGAAACCACCCACTTGTTCTTTCCGTACCTTGTTATTTCATGTGGGTTGTCTAAGGTTCTCCCTGTTCTATATTGCATACCTTATTACTAAGAAATCCTGGAGAGACTGATTATGGATTGCATAGAATATAGAGAAAAATGCTTAAAATACTCTTGAAACAAAATTCGTGGTCCAGGTTAGTGAGGTAGAATTGTAACGTTGATGTAATAGAATCACAGAATCATAGAATGGCCCAGCCCAAAGGGACTTCCAAAGGGCATCTGTTCCAACCTCCCAGCAGTAAGCAGGGACAGCCTCAACTAGATCAGGCTGTCCAGCCTCTCCTTAAAGATCTTCAGGGACGGTGCCTCAACTCCCTCCCTGGACAACCTGTTCCAGTGTTCAATCCTCTTCCTGGTAAAGAACATCTTCCTAACAGCCCAGTTCAGTCTCCCTTTCTCTAATGTGAAGCCGTTGCCCCTCATCCTATCACTCCAGGCCTTCATAAACACTCCCTCCCCAGCCTTTGTGTAGCCCCCTTCAGGGACTGGAAGGTCACTATCAGGTCCTCCTAGAGCCTTCTCTTCTCCAGGCTGAACAACCCCAGCTCTCTCAGCCTTTCCTCATAGCTGAGGTACTCCAGCCCCGTGATCATTTTTATGACCTCTTCAGGACCTGCTCCTTCAAGTCCATATACTTCCTGTATTGAGGGCTTCAGAGCTGGATGCAGTGCTCCAGATGAGTGCCCATCTGTGATGTGGACATTCATGTGAAGAAAAATGTGAAGAACAATGGTTTCAGAGTGAATTTTTCATCAGATAATGATACCGTGGTCTTCTGCCACTTGAGTAGTTTCTGCTTTTTTATTAACTGGCATTTGGATGTTGTAGAGGTTGAGCTTTTGCACTCTGGCTCCTGCGGGTGGGGAGACAACTGTCAGAGGTTCCGTTGTCATCTTCTGTGTTAAAGGAGGAAAACAATTCCTTGTGTGAAAAAAGAAGGGAGGACCATGGCTTTAGTGCCAATGAGGGTTGAAGACAGTGTGTTTTTACTCTGGAGAGGATGACCCTGATGACTTGCAGATGACCCATGTTACTTGTATCTCATCAGGGACTGAGATTCTTTTCAAGCTTGGCTGCACAGAACATTAATTGTATTTACAGTGTCACTATATTACTGGCTCAGTAACATTCACTCTGGCCACAGAGGAGAACGATGGAGAGCGTTGGGGCAGCAGAGGCAATAAGGCTGTAGAAAATGAGTGTTTTCTTCCAGTTTCCCTAATTAAAGACCAAGCAGATGCATTGCAGGACCACCACAGCAGCTGGGTCCTGCTCTCCCAAGTACTGACCAACGCAAGCCCTTTGTGATTGAAATGTAAGGCAAAAAGGCTCTGTCATGCTCCATTTCTCTGTCCCTCTCAAATACCAAGATGTCACATGGGTAAAGATTTAATTTTATTCTCTTAGTCCTTAAAACATGCCCTCAATTTTTATTCACACAAAGCTGCTGCCAGACACCGAATGTTGATTTTTCATTTCAGCTTTGTGTTTGAAGATGATTACTCAGACTTGTCTTTGCTTTTTGGTTTTCTGGGTTTTAAGTGTTTCATTTGGAGAAGTTTAATAACTGAAGGTTCAGGCCACGTTGTCTTGCCCCAGTCTGAACCAGCATAGAATGGAAGACAGATTTAATTACTTCATTTTGAAAATGAATGGATTTCTGAAACGTCAGTGGAGCGAAGTTGTTATTTTGTGCAGGTTCAAAGCAAAGGACTCATTGAGAGTGGCACGGATGGCACAGGTAACCTCCTCAGAAAGAATGAGTTCTTAGTCAATTTGAATGTTGTTGGGTTGTCGAGCTGATGGGTTCTGCCCCAGAGTTCTCTCTTCAATCTCTTCATGTGAAAGGAGTGTGCAGAAATATTATGCTATGCAAATCCTATATCATAAATAGCAGTAAAACTGCTCTATCGGATTTAATTGCAGCATTTTAATTTGGTTTTGATGGGTAAAGAGGTAAAATTGCAATAGACAGCAGTGACAATTGGTGTCGTGGCAGCAGTTATTTCCTTACTAAAGCTCTTGATCCGTTTTCCAGTTGCTGATGCTGACTGACCATTTGTGTACCTGATTTTTCATCCCAATTCTTCCATTCTGAACCTTTAGGGTTAATTATATCACATTATGCTGTAGGTGTTCTGCACCAATTGCCTGATACATCTGCTTTGAGCCTTTTCAGCTATTTAGAGCTGTTCTGTACATTTATACCACCATTCAGTTAGACACGGAAAGACACCTCCACATACAGAATTATGGTTTAGAATGCAAAGTGGAAAAAATGAAACCTACTAGATGTCTGCAAAGAGGTTGATGCTGACAGTTTTCCCTCTTGGAAAATGTCTGGAACCAGTGAAAACTGGAATATAAATCTCTGCATCACTCAAGTTTACTTGAGTCAGTAGAACTGTGCCTGGGAATAAAGTGCTTGGAAAAAACCCACCCCACAAACATTTTAATCTTCCTCACAGTTGTTAATCAAAATAGAGAAATTAACAGCACTTGTTATAACAGTCCTTGAAGTAAGTATGGCATATATTTATAAATTGTAAAGGTGCCTGGAGCTTTCTGAATCATTTAGGGTTATGTGCTATAATTAATGATGTAGAAAAACACCATCTCAGTTTAGGGATTTTGGTGACACTCGAGGGCATTTTATTCAGGGGAAATACTTCCCTCCATGCAGCAGATAAAGATTTCCATTTCTTTTTTTCCTTCGTTGTCAAGTGATAAAACATGACCTGATATCAAGGAAGCAGGTATCTGTGGGTATGTTACCCTGTGCCTCCCAAATGGATCATTTGAGATTCCCACAGCTTTTTACACCTCGAATTACCATTGGCTTCCTTCAAAGTCTTGCAAACAGAATGGAAGAGGCACAAGAAAAGTGAAAGACCTACTCAGCTGCTCTGATAAGAGGCACCATATTGTGTCTTCTGATGTAAAATCGGTATTTTTGTTAATAAAAAGCTCTTCCCATATAAAGCTTTGTAGAAACTCCCATTCACTTGCATAACGAATCCTTTGTATCCAGCCTGTGCTGTCCTGGAACCTGACTGCTTTTCAGTCACACCTGAGAACAACACTGAACTCCACTGCATGTGCTGACAGTCGGTCAAGGGAGGTGATTCTCCCCCTCTGCTCTGCACTGGTGAGATCTCACCTGGAGTACTGTGTCCAGTTCTGGCATCCTCAACATAAAAAGGACACAGAGTCCCTGGAAGGTGTCCAGAGGAGAGCTACTCAAATGATCAGAGGGCTGGAGCACCTTCCCTGTGAGACAGGCTTCTGAGCAAGTTAGGATAGTTCAGCCTGGAGAAGAGGAGGCTCCCAGGTGACCTTCTAGCAGCTTTCCAGTATCTGAAAGGTGCTAAAAGAAAGCTGGGGAAGGGCTTTTGACACAGGTGTGTAGTGAGAGGGCAAGGGGAAAGGGTTCCAGGCTTGAAGAGGGGAGATTGAGGTTGTCCATGAGGAACAAATTCTTTGCTGTGAGGATGGTGAGATGCTGGAACAGGTTGCCCAAGGAAGTTGTATCTGTGCCATCCCTGGAAATGTTGAAGGTCAGGTTAGCTGGAGCCCTGAGTAACCTGCTCTAGTGAAGGTGTCCCTGCGTTTGCAGGGGGGTTGGAAGTAGATGATCTTTAATGTCCCTTCCAACCCTGGCCATTCTACGATTCTGTGTTTTACTCTACTTGCAGCTGTCACAGGTCCAGCTGATAGGAAAAGTGATAAATGTGCTGCTTCATGCCCCTTCCCAAGGTTAGAGCCATCCTGGGCTTTTTTTTTTTGGTTAATAGAACTATGTGTGTCCAAATGAATGACTTTTCAAACTCACTGACAGTGACCCCAGTATTCCTAGAGCAGCCTTTTGCTGAGCAGAGGGAAGTAGTTTCTCTGGCTGCAGAAGACAGAGCTGTTCCCTGTCAAAACAGTTCTTCTCTCTTCTCAGGTGGAAAGTAGCTCTTGCTGTAAAATACCTCTTGTAACTCCAGAGTAGGGAAGTACTTCTTGTAAGTCCAAAGAGGAGTTTAAGTCAAAAGAGGAACACTTCATGGGGTGTTCTCAGGTAACAAAGTGGTGGGATGAAGAGACAGAGATGAGCATGTCCTGGTGGGAAGTGCTGAGACAGCTTTTTAGTATGTCTCGGTGCTGCTGACAGTGCTGCTTGTAGCAGTTGATGGTGATGTTAATGCTGCTTCGCTAAGGGTGCCTTTGAGCTCTGAGATTCTGGCTAACAGCATTAGCCATTGATCAGCCATGAGCTTCCTGTTCTTGTGGAGGTACCAAAATGCTCATAGAACCTTTGGTTCCAGAGAGTTTCTGAGGCAGAGCATCCCATAGCAGAGGAAGCTCATGTTCTGATCTGAGCCCACATGTGGACTTAAATGCTTGCGAGTATCTTGCTCAGAAATTCTTTGTATGATCCACCAGCACGTTCCTCCCTGGCACTGAAAGCATCCTCATCCATGTTTTGTTTGACAGGAATGTGTTGTTGAGCCAGATGAAGGTTGCCCACTTCAGAAATGGACATGTAGATGGTACTCATCCATTCTTAAAACAGGGACTACCAGTGTCAGATGAATTTGAGGTGGTGAATAGAAGTAGCATAAACACAGTTCCCTTCCCTGTTAAAAAATGTCACAAGCTCATCAACATGAGTTTGGGGGTTTTAATGACTAATTTCTGTCAAGATTTAATGCAGTGATATTTTGGTGTAAGTGAAAAAATCATTTCTGTAAAAAACAGGGCTATCATAATTTGTCAATTCAGAAGCAAAACTAGAAAAGGACAACATGTGCTAAGTTATATTAGTCTAATTTAGGAAATCATATTTAAGATCACAGAATCACGGAATTATTGAGGCTGGAAAAAGCCTCTGAGCTCATCAAGCCCAGCCCATGACCTAACATCACCACAGCAGCTAGACCAGGGCACTAAGGGCCACAGCCAGTCTGTCCTTAAACACCTCCAGGCTTGGGGACTCTGCCAGTGCCCTGGGTAGTCCATTCTAGTGTCTGATTACCCTTTCTGTGAGGAAGGACTTCCTAACATCAACCTAACCTTCCCCTGGTGCAGCTTCAGGCCCTGCCCTCACATCCAGACTCTAGCTGCCTGGGAGAAGAGCCCGATCCCCACCTGACTATAGTCTTCTTTCAAGGAATAGTAGAGAGCAAGAAGGTTCCCCCTCAGTCTCCTCTTCTCCAGCCTAAACACCCCCAGCTCCCTCAGCCTCTCCTCATCAGCCTTTCCGTCCTGTCCCTTCCCCAGCCTTGTTGCTCCTTTAAACCCAATCCAGCATCTCAATCTCTTTCTTGAATTGAGGGACCCAGGACTGTCCCCAGGACTTGAGGGAGGCCTCACCAGTGCCCAGTACACAGGGGAAGAATTCCGTTCCTAGTCCTGCTGGCCACACTTTTGCTGGTACAAGGCAGGATGCTATTGGCCTTCAGGGCCACCTGGGCACCCTGCTGGCTCCTGTTCAGCCAGTTGTCAACCAGTACTGCCAGGTCCCTCTCAGCCAGGCTGCTCTCCCGCCACTCATCCCCCAGTCTGTAGCTACAGGGGTTTATAGTGGCCAAAGTGTAGGACCCTGCCCTTGGCCCTGTTAAACCTCAACCTGTTGGCCTCTGCCCATTGACCCATCCTGTCCAGATCTCTATGCAGCATCTTCACCCTCCAGCAGATTGGCACAGATGGTTGGATTTATCATTTTTCCTCCTTATTGTTGCTGTGGAGTGTGTGGTTTGTGTACAGGAGAGGTTTTCCTAATCAGCTTGTGAAAGAATGGGACCTATGTCTGTGCTGTGAAGTCAGGCTCCAGAGAGAGGGATCTGACAGCCCACGATCATCCCGTTTATAATCAATTAGTGATATCCAGTGGAGCAGTTGAAGTGAGTCATTTTAACCAGCTCAAACATTGCAGGACTCCGTAGTTACATCCACTCTAGGTCACAAATAAAATAGACAAACATCTACCCTGCAAGAGTTAATCATCTGTGAAACAGCAGCTAAGGAGCTCAAGCTAGAGGCATGAGCTCTGCGCTACATGAATAGCCGTAATGTCTCATGAAAATGGGAAGGATCTCTCAGCAGGCACTGCAAACAGCTTGCTCCACCACAGCAGACCCAGACGTTTCTTTGTAAGATGGACTGGATGTCGTCTGCACCTGAGATGTGCACTGCAAAACAGAGAGGTAAAATGAGATGGACTTCGCCAGGACTGTAATTCGTAAAGCTGTGTTACGAAAGGTCTGTGGAACCTGTGCAGTTGACCTGTTGAGTGCAGAATGGAGAAAATAAAGGGGCAGACAAGAATATTTCCATGAATCCAGGAGATAGACACTTTTTCTTCACAGCAGGTGCTTACCATCAGCATATTTCTTCCAGAAAAGTCTTGCTGTAGAGAGTGATAAGTGACTCATCCCCCAGTCTTTAGCTGCAGAGGGTTATTGTGGCCAAAGTGTAGGACCCTGCACTTGCCCTGTTAAACTTCATCCTGTTGGCCTCTGCCCACTGACCCAGCCTAACCAGATATCCCTGCAGCATCGTGGGGGGGGGGGGGGGGGGGGGGGGGGGGGGGGGGGGGGGGGGGGGGGGGGGGGGGGGGGGGGGGGGGGGGGGGG
>JAOXOE010033038.1:0-10530 GCA_028565055.1 Phoeniculus purpureus
GACTGGATGATCTTTGGAGGTCCCTTCCAATCCCTAATGACTGGATCTAGGGGATCCTGCTGTGGTGGGGGGATTGGACTGGATGATCTTTGGAGGTCACTTCCAATCCCTAATGACTGGATCTAGAGGATCCTGCTGTGGCAGAGGGACTGGATGATCTTTGGAGGTCCCTTCCAATCCCTAATGACTGGATCTAGGGGATGCTGCTGTGGCAGAGGGATTGGACTGGATGATCTTTCAAGGTCCCTTCCCATCCCTAATGATTCTAACTGGAGGGCTGTGAGGTGATTTGCATTGTGGACAGCGCTGGATCTTTCATGGGCGTGAGATGTAGCTCTTGGTTGATCTCCTGCTGCTGTTCAGGAGGCTGAGAAGCGGCTGCATGTCCCACTTAGCACCCTCCTTGTGATCTACTTGACTTTGCAGGGTTTTATTCACAGGGCAGTGTTAAAGCCTGAAAAATACTGGGTGTGTGTTGAACATCTGCTGCTGACAGGGGGAGTGAAGAAGCCAACAGCTTGTTGGGCTGTGACTCCACACATGCTGGTGCTGAGCACCCAGTTCTTACTGGATTTGGATTTGAGAGTGGAAAATGGCCTTGCAAAGGCTGCAACCCTAAAGCTGTCTTTGTGAGAACTTAAGTCTTCTAAACCTGAAATGCTGCAGGACTTGGTAGCCTGTGCCAAGGGGCAGGTGCTGCTCTACCAGCTGCCTGCAGAACCACACAATCTATCTTACCAGTAACCTGCAGGAGGTTGCACTGGCACTGTCACCTGCTGGGGAGGTGTAACAGCAGAACTCAACTTCTACATGTGAGACTTAACATCTTTGCAGCTAGCAGGTCGATGAATGGAAGTTGAACTGCCTTCCAGCAGCCCTTGCACTTGTGGAGACCTTCCTGCTGCAGCACTTCCAGTGCTCCCTGGACTAGGAACTCCTTAGCTAATTGCTTTAGAACGTGGCTCCTTTGTGTGCTTTCGGCCTCAGGGCTGTGAGCTGGGCAAGAGGTGTTTTACCTCGTTAATCTGCTCAGCTCCAGGTCGTTGTTGTGAGGGGCTGACTCAGTGCTTCATCTCCCTCTGGGCTCTCTGTCAACGCTGTGAACTCAGCGTTGCTCCAGAAGTCCCTAGTGTTAATTCTGAGTGCAGGAGAGCATCTTGGCACCACCCAGGATCTCTTGAAAGGGAGGGGGACGGACCTGCACGACCGTACCCCGCAGCTGTAGAGTCAAGGTGTTGAGTGAGTGGTCAGACCGGTGCAGGAGCTGCCTGAGCGGGCTCAGGAGGGGCTGGTGGCGGCTCGGCTCGGCGCGCGCTGCCGCGTTGCTTCCTGCGCGTGCCGCCTGGATGCTCGCCTGTGGAAGCGTTCTGTCGTGGCGAAACGGGCTGTGCAGTCTGGCAGAGCTGCAGTGCTCTGAGGAATTTTAACTTGAGTTTCCTCTTCCCAGTGATCCTGGCAGCCAGGAAACCTTAATATAGCGTCGGGCATTAATTAGAGCGGGGCTGGGAGAGGAACGGGGGAAACCTTCTTCTTTTCATCTCCTCGCTGCTTTCATCTGCCTCACTCCCTCCTCTCAGTCTGTCTCTGCTGCTCCTGTGTCTCTCCTAGTTATGATGGGAGGAGCAGCAGCAGCACAGTGTCATTAACAAGGTGGGGAGAGCCTCTTCCTTGGGTTTGAGAGACTCTCTTCAAGATCTTACTGGTGTGGCTGATCCCACTGGCCAGTCCTTCACCGGTGGGTTGGACCTAGGGATGGTTTGGGCTTACAGACAGCTGGAAGGGAGCTCAGAGGATGCAGCCCTTCATGGAGGTTGAGTTGAGATGAGCCTGGCTGCACCCTGTTGTAGTCCCTTAACAGAAAGCCCAGCACAGAGCAGCACTGGGGTGGCACCTGAGTGAGTAGCAGTGGGTCACAGGGTGCTGTTGTCTCCCCTTTTCTTCCTGCACACAGGACTGCTCGTTGGCACTAAGTGCTGCTGCTTTGCTTTTCCCTGGGAGGTTTTGTTTGTTTTTCAGCTTCACCTTCCATTTCTAAAGAGCTGGAAAGGCAGAAGGAGTGAAGAACAAACAAAATCAGGCAGGAGCAGCCACGCACCGCTCCGTTCCTGCTTCCTCTGCTGATCCAGCAGCTCTTAGAACCTTGCCACAATCTCAGCACTGAGGCAAGAGCCGCCTTTGCTGCACCTTGTGCCACCAGGAAGAACCTCTTCTACCTGCTGACTCCTGAGCTCACCTTTCCCCTCCACTCCCCACCCCAGATCTTACCTTCAGTCCTCACCAGACTTGCACCCCACGGGTAGCCCTGCACTCTTCTTCCAAGTCAGGCTCTGCAGTCCTCTTAGCTGTTACCTCTCTGTCTCTGGGCTTTCAGCCTGCTGTGAAGCTGGGGGTGATGCAGCTCGTGAAATGTTCTACCCAGCCCTCAGATATCTCAGGGTTCCTCTTTGTTGGGGCCCTGTGGTAGCCAAGGAGCTGCAAACTCAACCCTGCTCAGGGAAAGCCCGGGGAGGAGCTGGGCACACGCAGCCTGATTCAGGGTTCTCCAACAGCAGCCTGCAGGCTCCACTCTCCACCCTTTTGCTGTGTCTCCAACCCACAGGGGGCTCTAATAGAGAGGTTCCAGGGCTGCTGTTGGCAGTGAACCACCGTTTGTCCCTGCCAGGCTCTGGGGGAAGGCCAGGCTGTGGAAGAAAAGGCTACTCCCAACCCCTTGGCTGCTGCCTCGGGATGCTCTAGGGCCTGCAGCAGGAGGGTGAAACCTCCTCCTGGGAGAAGAACGTGGAGCCTGACCCAGTGTGAGGTTGGGGGGGGTAGTGGGGTGGTCGCAGGGCGGGTGGTGAGCTGGGTGCTGGCCGGATACCCACATGCATGTGGTTGGTTTCCACAGATCATACACATGGGCCACTTGTCCCTCTCGGCCTCGGACTGGTACAGCTCTGCTGTTGTGGTGTCCTGTGCTCCCTAACCCCTTAACCACTGGTTTTCTTCTCTCCTGGACTTTCACAGCTTTCCCTGGCGTGTGTGTGTGAACCCTCTGTGGTGCTTTGGGGTCACTCAGAGAATAAACCCGCTTCCTGACCGTTTAACTTGATTAATGGGGTCGGAGTGCAAACTGCTGCCCTGCTGCTTCGGGGTTTCCCCCCTGTCCTGTTACCCACTGGGAATCCTCTTGGCCTGAAGTGTGAGGCTGGATGGACAGCCTGGAGGAGTGCTCTCGATCACGGGGTGCCCAGGGGTGTCACCAGTGGAGCTCAGGTCTCTTACAGCAGCTGTAATGCAGCTGGGAGCTGCAGTTCTCCCTCGGGACAAGCCATGGCCAAGGGGAGAGGATGAGGAAGACCCTTCTGGTGGGTCTCTCAGGCTCCCTGGTTCAGGGCTGGGGCTGTTCCTTGTTCCTCACACCCCTGGTTCTGTGTTTTGCTGCTGACTGTGATCCTGTGTGATGCTGTCAGTAATTAATGAGCAATTAACGCTTCACACAGCGGCCGCAGCAGCCTTGAGCACAGGCAGGTTGTTACTCCCTCGCTGCCAGTGTTACTGGGAGCAGCAACCAGGGGGCTTCCACCCTCCTGGGGTCATCTCCCAGCTGCTAGTAGGTGAGTTCTGACCGCCCCTGCTCAGAGCCACCAGCGCTGCTCCTTCAGCACATGGAAACCAGTTGGGAACTGGGGCCTTGCCCAGGGTCCCTGCTGCAGTTAAAGGCTCTGAAAGCCGCCCCGAAGTGGAAGGATGGTTATGTTCAAGGCTTGTTCCCTTCTCTAATGGCCCACAGGAGCACTAGAAGGGTCTGAGCCCTCTGGAAGTGAAAGGATGTTTATGTCCAAGGCTTGTTCCCTTCTCTGAGGACCCACAGGAGCACTAGAAGGGTCTGAACCTTGTGAGAGGAGCACCCAGACCAGCACCATTTTCTGCTCTCAGGAGAACTGGTGCTCACTCACCTCAAGGATTCACAGAACATTAGAGACTGGAAGGGACCTCGAAGGGTCACTCCCTTGCACAGGGCACTGCCTGGCAGCGTAGAGCCACGGGGACTCACACCAGTGGCTCCCCGCAGTGTGGAGGCGCCAGGGACCTTTGCAGAGAAGGGAAGCACTAAGCTGGCTGATTCCAGGTGGAGTTGGCAGAACTGGAAGGAGACTTGGTAAGGAAAAACCCCTTTGATGAGGAGTATGAGGCTCAGGGAACCCCCCCCTAGCCTTGCCCTGGGGGTTGGAGCGGCGCTGCCAGGTGAAGAACGCAGCAGGGAGGTGGACAAGCCCCGCTTTGGCTTCTCTCCCACCCCACTGTGACTAGGGCTGGGTTAGGGGATGCTCCATGGTGTGACTCACTTCTAACCCTCCTCTGAGCGGGCTGGGTGTGCTACTGTCTGGATCAGGGTGTCCTGCTAACCCTCCCGAGGGACATACTCGTGCATGTGAAACACGGGGCCCCTCGCTGGAGCTCAGCCGCTGCTGCTTCCGCGGGGGTTTGTTTCAGGGAGCTGCCGCTCACTCGGGGCTGTTTTCTCTCTCTCGGCAGGTAGTTGGCAAGAAAGGAGAGAGCCACTAGGACACAGAGACCCGGGAAGGCCTTATTGCAGTCAGAGAGATCTTCACTCTACAGCTCCTGGAGAACTGCCTGACCATAACCAGAGACTGTCGATCCGCCCTTGTAATTGCCATGACCAGTAAATCACTGCTTCTGCTCCGGGCCGTCGGGGCTGCCCCCCCTGGTGTTTCTGTTGTTCCCTCCTCACCTCTCTTTGTAAATAAAATTCATTACTTTTGCCACGAGGAATTTCCTTACCCGGGTAGCTGTGGCTCTTCCTTCACCCCCTGGGTTGTCTTGACCAGCGGGAGACTCTCTCGAGTCCAGGATCTCGGGTCGCTCTTCCCGCAGAGGTTGGGATGAGGGGTCTCAGTGCTCCACCTCGCTGTGAATTCCTTGTTCCTTCTATCAACTAATGTTCTTACTGTGTCTTAGTCTTGGATTTATCCTCTCTGGCTGAGGAATTGTTTGCTGGGAAGAGGAGTCGGCCGTCTGCATCGGAACTCTGCTGCTGTGGTGGCTCCCGCTGGCCGCAAGGAATCGCAGTGAGTGGGGTGGGGAGCGGCCCCGTGTGCTGCTGCTGCAGCCTCTTCTCCTCTCTCTTAGACACCAGCCTCGGTGAGACTTGGTGGTTGTGTGGTTCATGTCTTCTGTGGTGAGACTGGAGCAGGGGTTGAGCTGCTGCCGCTCACTGGAAGGCTGCTGGTGTGGCCGGTAGCTAAAGATGAGGTTTAACTGGATCCTGCCCTTGGTTCCCTTGGGGCTGTGCAAGTGCTGGTGGGGTGCAGCTGCGTGGTTCACTTGCCCGGTTCCGTGCCCCAACCTGCGGGCTACTTGCCCCGCTGTATCCGGCTGCCGCCGCCAGGTGGCGCTGCCGACCCGGCGGATCCGCGCTCGGTTGGGGGGGCAAGTCTCACCCTCTATGGGGACACGCGGGTGGGTTGCGGGGTCTGTGCGGGGTGTCTGCCAGAGGGAGAACAAACTCCATCCCTTGTTATGCTGAGGGACTCAAAGAGGGTTGGGCAGCAGGGGGGGCTCAGCCCCGTTTAATTTAACGGGGGGGTTTAAATCCCAGAGAAACGATCACAAATCACCCTTCTCATCACAGGTTAAGGATCTCCCCCCGAAGCAGCCCTGAGCTCACGTGGAAACGCAGATGGAAGCCAGGAGTCACCCCTCAGGTAGGGCCACCCCTCAGTTATCGCATGAAGCCATGTAGTGAGGCCACGATGGACTTAGGGGGGGTGTTTGCAGGGGCTGTGAGCAGCGTGTGGGCTCTGCAGAACCCCCCCTCGCTCCCTAAATGACTCTCTGAGAGAGTCAGCGCAGCTCAGCCCCCCCGGTTACGGAGCAGGCGCCGCGGGAGCCTGAAATGTCAAACCCAGTCCTGCGTCGGATGCTAACGGTGCCGAGGAATCTGCAGCTGTCTGTGCTGGATACGAGCAGAACCAGTCCTTGGAGAGCAGGGGAAATGGCAGGAACTGCCTCTAACTATTGTAATCGACACGATTATCCCATTAATCACATTTGTCTCCGGGAGTACCTTCGCTCCGACTCTCAGCGTTGCTGTTCCCCCCCCGCCGGTGCATCGCATGCAAAAGAGCCTCTAATTGAAAACAAGGCTCAGGCGAGCGCTGGCAGCTCCCACCGGCTGCTGTGACCCACGAGGGTGCAGGGACAAATCCCCTGGGCACAGACCTGGTGCACCAGTGAGGCTTCTGCTGAAGGTCTCTCTCTGCAGCCCTTCCTTGTGTGAGACCCAGGGTCTCACCTCCTTTCTCAGAGGGATGGGAAAGGATCTCGTGGGTCCTCAAGGAGAACCTCAGTCACACACCTGCTCCCCCTGTGTGCCCCTCAGCTGAGGTTTGGGTAGAAGGTCTGACAGGCTGATGTTGTGTGAGCCCCAGAGCAGAAGGGTCGGGGCCGGTTCATCTCTCCTTGCCTGTCGCCGGTGCAGCCAGCCTGCAGCAAGCAGCTCCTGGCAGCAGGAGTGTGGATTCCCTGAGCAGAGGAGAGAGTCGTGGTCTTGGCTGGCTCTGCTAAGTGTTACCGTGTTTCTTCCAACTCCCATTTCCTCTGGGCTGCCTCTCAGCTCAGCTTTCCTCCTCCAGATGCTCGTGTCTCACAGACATCGCGTTCCCTGCGCTGGAGCTCGTTGAAGCAGCTGAGGAGGCAGTGTGTGTTCAAACACCCATGGTGGCACTGGAGATCTCCAGAAAGAGGAGGAGCTGGGGGGTTGTGGCTCTTTGCACCGCTCTGGACAGTCAGAATCACCTTCTGTTCCCCGCAGGCGGTCGGGAGGAAGGTGATCCCGTGCCATCCCCTTGAGCAGGGTCTGCTCTGAGCCCAGGGTAGGGTCCACTCGCTGTGAGAGGCAACTAGGGGGCTGCTTTGACACCAGCAGTTGTGGATGACAAGAGGAGGAGATGTAGCAGAAGATCACTTCGGGGTTTTAAATCGAGCACTTAGCCTGGGGTAGAACCTCAAGGGCTTGAGCAGACCTCAGCCACCCGTGTTCCAGTGTCTCCAAGCCCTGCTCTGCTCCCCATCAGCCCTTACTTGATGTTTCACACAAAATGGGTTTCAGAGGGGGTGTTGGACACTGTAAAGTTGTTCAGTGCTCCAGGGCTGTTTGGAGAGCTGCTGAGCTCCAGCCTCAGTTAGAGGGGAGAGACAACCCAGTCTGGGAAGAGCTACCACTGAGCATCTCCAGCAGCAGAGAGGAGAGACAACCCAGTCTGGGATGAGCTGGGCCTGGGCATCTCCAGCACCAGTCACAGAGGAGAGACAACCCAGTCTGGGAAGAGCTACCACTGAGCATCTCCAGCAGCAGAGAGGAGAGCAGGAGCACTGGGATCACTCTGAGAGGTCCTGCCTGTGTCAGATTCATCGAAGCCTGGACTTGTCGCCCTTCTCCTGGCACCGCTTTTCCCAGCCCTGGGAGAGTGAGACATCTCCGGTGCGGAAGGGCTAGCGACATCATCTCGGGGCCAGCATCACCCCCTGCGAGAGGCCGACTGATTTTACATAAGAATTGCATAATTGCTGCCTACCTCTGCTCAGGCTGCTCCTCCTCCTCCCGCGCCGGCCGACGGGCTTTAATAGACATCTCTGAGCCGCCGCTGCCGTTGGCAGCATCCTGGCAGCTTGGCACGCGGCGCCGGCTCCGACAATGACACCGGCTCCCTCGTTTCCCCCCCCTCCTCTTCCTTAACCACCACGTTAGTGGGTGACACGGGGGGCTCCTGGCTGAGCTCTCGTGGCTGCTGCCCCGTGGGAGCCCCGGTGCTGGCTTGTTCTTGCCAGGGTTCCCTACGTGGTGTCGTGCTGGGAGCGGTGAGGACATGGAGTGGAGCTGATGGGGAGCCCCCTTCTCGTGGCACTGCCTCTGTCCTAGGTTCCCAAGCTGTTCCTTCTGGCACCAAACCTCTGCCCTGCTCTTTCCAGTCCCCCACTGGTTTCCCATCACGACCGAGTTGGTGCTCCTGGGTATCAGCAGTGGGCACGGAGCAGCTCGCTGGTCACCCCGAGCGGCCCTGGCATGGATCAGTGGCCGTCTGGGGCTCATGGGCCAGTGGAGTCCGTGGAGCTGCACCTGTTTAACCACGTTGGCACCCAGGAGCTGCTGCTGTCACCTCTGTCATGGGGAAACTGGTCTTTTGGAGTCATTTTCCCACAGTGATGGTTCAGAGGGGGCTGAGCGCTGCCTTTGTAGCTGGGGTTGGTTAGTCCTGAGCCAAGCTAACTGGGAACTGGTCTTTTGCAGGGAAGGGACTGGAGCTGACCCCAACTGGGAGCACCCAGGAGCACCCACAGAGCTGCTGCTGCCGCTGCCCCGCTCCGGACCGGTGACTTCGCCAAGATGGGCAGCGTCAGGGCGCATCCAGAGCCCCTTCCCGTGGTTGGGAAGCTTCTCAGAGCTGTTCTCCATCACCCCCAAACTACTCAGCGGCCTCCAGGCCAGTGGCAACTGTTCCTCCTTGATGGGCTACCAAGGCCAAGCTTCTGCCCAGCATCTTGGGCGCCCGGGTGAGTGCCCCAGTGAGGAGCCCCAGGAGCTGCTGCTGAAGGGGTAGAGCAGAAGGTCTGTAGGTCCATGCCCTGTTCCCCAGCACCACCACCGTTGCCTCGGCCTCCCTGAACCCGCAGCAGCAACCGGGGCGCCGTCAGGTGAGCTCAAGCCCCGGGGTGGTGGCGCCGCAGCCGCCCTTCTGGTCGTGCCTGGGGCTGGTGCCCCCGCAGCGGGGAAATGCCAGCCTGGCCCGCACTTGCCATCGCTAGGCAACGGCGGGTGAGACAGAGCCCCGCTTGTGCTGCTCCCAGTTGGCACCTCCCACCATGTTCTTTCATGTGCAGCTTCTATCTTTGGGTGCCACTGGCGGGAGGACACCGCGATCCCTTGGCACCGGCGGCTGCCATTAGACCCTGCCTGGTGGCGCTGCCGCTCCTCCGCCCGCCTCTGAGCTCAGCGCCGGCTGCTGCCAAGCCAAAGCCCAACAGGGAACTTTTTTGGGGGGTTGTTTTTCTCCCCCTTTGGATCCTTTTCTCTCCCCCCCTCCCTCTCTCCCCGGCGTCAGAGCTCGAAGCCGCGCAGAGAAACAAACACTTTTAATGAAGCATATGCAAGATCCTTAGAAGGAGAAGCTTCACAATGCATCTGCTGCGGGAGCAGAAGGCTCCTCAGAAGTGTGAAGTGGGAGGAGAAAGCTTACGAGCGCGTGATGCCAGCCGTGCCGTGCCGCCGCCGCGGGTATTAAGCCGTAGGAACGTAAACACCGGAGCCCGGGGCCCCGCACAAAGAGCTGGTGATGCCCCTGCGAGCAGCCAGCAGGGTGTGGAGTTGCTGCTTCTGGCTGCTTGTGGTGGCACTCTGGGGTTAGTCCTTGGCTTTAAGGAGCTGACCCAGTAGCCAGGTGCCTTCTCCAGGCTGGGTGAGCATCCCTCACGGGCGGTCGGGGCTGTCCTGCGCTGCCTTTGCCCGTCCTAGATCCCCCTGGGCATCAGGGGTTGGGGCATCTGCCGAGTGGCCAAGAGGCAGGTCTGCTCTTTGATCCTGACCTTTCCCCCTGCTGCCAGGAGCTGCTCGAGGGGGACCTGTGGCCTCTCTGTGCCACCCTGAGGAGGCAAAGCCCCTCCTTCAGAACGGCTGGCAGATGCTCCCCTGCCTTTTGCAGCCACCAGGAGGGGATCCCTTGCAGGGGGGATCCTCATCTGACCCCTCCAGGGCTGCCCTGCGGTCAGAGCACACAGATAAGGGACCTGTGCAGGTGTCTCACAAACCCTGACGGAGCAGGGCTAGTGACCCCCCCCTCTCTGTTCCGTGTCTGAGCAGCCCCTGGGTATGGAAATGCTCCCTAGCACCCAGGTTGAGAGGGTCTGGAAGGAGGGTTCTGCTGTGCTGTGGAGCAGAAACTGGGGACCATTGGGGTTGGGGCCAGCGTGTGCTGCAGGGAAGCTCTGCAGCTGGGCAAGGAGCTGGAAACAAAAGCCATCGAGGCTTTGCAGACAGAGTTCCCCACTCGAGCGGGGTGGGTTGGAAGGAGCCAGCATCTGGCAAGCCCTGCTGCGGCTGAGCGCCGCGCTAACAGCCGTGCTGGCGGCTCCATTAGCGGCCCCGCTTCCAGCGCTTGAAGATAAGGGCAGCAAGAAGTGATTCCACTGGGGGAATTGGATGTGGTCCTCAAGAAAGGGGTTTCCATCGGGACGAGCCGTGCACGGGGCTGGCTGGGCTGGGAGGCAGCCTTTGTGCTTCTCCTTTGCTGCCATGTGGGGTGTGGAGCAGTGTTGGGGCTCCCTTAGTGCTTCTCCTTGCTGTGATATGGGGTGTGGAGCAGTGTTGGGGCTCCCTTAGTGCTTTTCCTTGCTGTGATATGGGGTGTGGAGCAGTGTTGGGGCACCCTTAGTGCTTCTCCTTGCTGTGATATGGGGTGTTGGGGCACCCCTAGTCCTTCTCCTTGCTGTGATATGGGGTGTTGGGGCACCCTTAGTGCTTCTCCTTGCTGT
>JAOXOE010033039.1:0-10530 GCA_028565055.1 Phoeniculus purpureus
CTGGCCATGTTCCTGTGCGACTGGATCTAGGGGATCCTGCTGTGGCAGGGGGATTGGAGTGGATGATCTTTCGAGGTGCCTTCCAATCCCTAACATTCTGTGACTCTGTGGTACTTGCTGGTCCATGAGGATGTTTCTGGGGACTCCCCGCTGCCTTGTTTGCTCTGTGCAATTAGCTGGTGCCAAAGGCCATAATAACCTCTGTGGTCTCTTGCACCTTGATGCCCCTTAAACTTGCTGGATCCCGAGCAGTCAGCCAGAGTATCCGGGTATCCCAACAGCTGAAACCAGCCATGGATCATTGCTTTAAATAAAGAAGGGGGGACTCAAGTTCATTCAGCTGTTTATTACAGGTTCTACAGACAACCTCCCTCCAAACTGAGAGCCCATCAAACCTGGGAGGACCACTGGGTTGATTCACAGAGCCAAGCGATGAGTGCTCTGATGGAGCTCTGTCAGAGGGACATGAAGTCCTTGCTGCTGGGCTCCATCTCAAAGTGCCTGCAATGAAGAGGAGGAGGTGGGATGTGCTGAGCAGCTCTGAAGTGCCCAGCCTGGACCTTTGCAGGGCCCAAAGACAAACCAAGACCCTCCAGTTTGCTGTGGAGGTGGAACTAGATGAATCTCAAGGTCCCTCCAAACCCCTCTGTCATTCTATGAAGGGGTTGTAGGGTAGATGATTTGACTTCATAATCTTCAAGGTCTTTTCCAACCTTGATGATTCTATGAATTTACATGGAAGAAGGCAAAGGAGGACCTACCTTGCCTTCTCTGTGCGACCAGAGTCCGGATCCTTCTTCCACCCTTGAGTCGTGTGATCTGCAAAAGGACAAGGCTGACTCCAGGCACGGGGGAAAGGATGTGAGAGGCACCACCACACAGAATGGGGCATCCCTGGTGGATGGTGTCTGGGGCTTCACTGGGAATGAAGGGAGAGGTCAATGGAGAGGTCTTGGGGTCTTCCCAAGAGCCACAGGGGTAGATATTAGATGACTCAAGTGGATTATTAAAGATCAAGTGTGATCATGTGGGGATGGAGGGTGACCAGCTGGCTAACGGGAGGCACAGCTTAGGGGGGAAGACGAACTGGGGGCACTTACAGCAGAAGAAGATGGCGAGGAGCGGCAGGGCCGACACGGCTGCTGTGCTGACCACCAGCGTGGTCACATCCATGAACTCCGTGCACCCCTCTTCTGCAGCCAGGCAGAGCCGGCGTGAGCACCACCCGCCGTCCAGAGCAGCAGGACAGAAAGGAGAATCATGGAAGAGAATCAGAGAATCACCAAGGTTGGAAAAGACCTTCAAGATCATCAAGTCCAACCACCCACCCTACAAGACCGAAGAACTGCCACTGGGAAAATGCCCAGGCCAAAAAAACCCCTCAGGGACGTTGAGGATCAGTTTTGCTTTGGCCACCCCAGTTTGTTGGATTTTATTTGGAGGGGGGGAGGGGTATTTTGGAGCAGATCTAACCCCAAATGACAGAGCTGGAGTGTGGGATGATGTATCGTGGGCATGTCTTGGCTTCGGCACGACAAGCCCTTGGGGTGGTCCCTGGAGCATCCGCTCTCACCGTGGCGATGGTAGATGTTCTTGATGAGTAAGGCGGTCATCAGCACCACTGAACCCACCCCTGCAGGAGCAGCGTAGCTCATTGTGCTCTGGGCTGGCCAGGGGGAAAAGAAGACAAAATCATCTTAGTTAGTGTTACGGGACGTGGATGTGGACGGGGGGCTCTCACCCCAGGGTCTGGTAGGGAACCCACCAGCCTGAGGTGCCACCTCAGAAGTAGAAAGCAAGTTGTTACTCCAAAAAATTAAGGGTGAGACTTGGGGCCAGATCGAAAGCTGCTGGATCAGCTTTGCCTGCCGCCCTTGGGGACTCCAACTCACCCGTCTTGTTTTTGAGTTGGGCAAACACTGTCGGGTGGAAGGTTATGGTGACGGCGGCCAGGCAGGTGACCACCATCACGTAGGAAAGGGCCATCTCTGGCAGTATGATCGCAATGGAAGGGCCTGAAAGAGAACGGGATGAGGCAGAGCACCCACCCTTGGGTCTACCGCCTTGTGGATTCGTCAACCTCTATCACTTTGCAACCCTCCATCATCTCCCTTGGCCACCTTCTCGCAGCTCGCAGTAACTCTGGGAAAAGAACCATGGAACCAATGACTTGTTTGGGGTGAAGGGACCTTCAGAGCTCCCCCCAGTCCTAACCCCTGCAATAAGTAGGGACATCTCCATCCAGAGCAGGTTGCTCAGAGCCCCGAGGTCCGACCTGACCTGGGATGGTGCCACGGATGGGGCTTGTCCCACCTCTCTGGGCAACCTGGGCCAGGGTCTCACCATCCTCAGCATCAACTATTTCTTCCTTCTCTCCAATCGGGATCTTCTTCTTTGAGTTTAACCATCACCCCTTGTCCTGTCACCGCAGCCCCTGCTCCAAAGTCTGTCCCCATCTCTATTATTGGCCCCTTTAAGGCTGCACCAACATCTGCCCAGAGCTTCTCTTCTCCAGCAGAACCCCTCAGCTCTCCCAGCCTGTCCCACAGCAGAGGAGTCGCACCCTTGGGTCATGTTCATGGCCCTTAGCCCACCCTTGTGAGCCCCTTCTCCGCCTCTGACCCCATTGTACTCTACATGTCCCGTGAGACCTGCGCCCCGCATGGTTGTCACTCAAGGATAGCTTTTCCATGCTGCATCTTGCACAGGGCTCTGCCCACCCCAAACCACCCCACAGCCATCTCCTACCTTCTTCCTGCATCCAGAGGACCCCGGCAGTGCCAGCCAGGGCGGTGGCGATGCAGACCAGCCCGCAGGTGTAGGCGCTGAGCCACCTCCACAGCTCTCCCCCTAGACCCAGAGCAGAGTCACTGCTGTGACCTTCCAGCACGTCCCACCCCGGCTGCAAACCCTTCCTCAGGTGAGCAGCAACTCAAACCCACCCAGGAAGCCGTGGGGAGCCCTGACCAGAGTTTGACCTGCTAGTTAGTGAGAGGAGTTGGCAGGGGACTCTGTGTCCCCCCTGTGTGGTTCGTTAACACAGTGGTCAGGGGTTGGAACAGGTTGCCCAGGGATTTGGTGGAGTCACCATCCCTGGAGGTGTTGAAAACACATGTAGATGTTGCACTGGGGAGCTTGGGTTAGTGGTCATGGTGGCGTTGGGTTGATGGTTGGACTTGATGCTCTTAGGGATCTCTTCCAACCTTGATGAGTCTATGATTAAATTATCTCCTCCAAATGGAGCCTCATGATAAAAAAATGTTCCTGGGAGGCGTCTTTTGCTACAGAAGCACCAATCAAACACCTCTCCAGAGCAAAAAGAGGAGGCACCAGGATCTAACTTGGCTTGGAAACAGCAACACCAGGTCCTGCTGTTAAACAGAAATGGCCAAGGCAAGTTTCTCTACTCTTCCAGCTTCTCTAAACATCTCATCTTCATGTCTTCTAGTGAAGGAGCTGGCTGTTCACCAGCTCTTCCCATCAGCTCCCAGCCAGCTCCCTGCTAGACGAGGCAGAGGAAGGTTTGGGGGCTGTAGACTCACGGATTCGGAGCTTCTCGGACTGGCAGACGGGAAAGATTAACCCCCACATGGAGACGACAGCCAAGACCACAGCAACCACCGCGACCCTCAGCATGTTCTGGAAGGGAGGTGAGACACCTGGAAGACACAACAGCCCTGAGGAGCCCCGACTCAGGTCACCACAGGACCAGTATGGATGGTTGCCCGTGGAGCTCCTCCATCGCTAGGATGGGTTGAGTTTATCTGCCAGCTGGTGGCCAAGTCACAGAATTACAGAACGTTAGGGATTGGAAGGATCAAAAGTTCATCCAGTCCAACCCCCCCACCACAGCAGGACCACCTGGACCAAGTCACACAGGAACATGGCCAGGTGGGCTGCAGGTTGTGGTCCATGAAATGTCCAACCTGGAACCTGTGCTGGCCGTGGGCTTCCTGGATGTCACCCTGCCCTGCCTGTGTCTTTGGCCATCACTTGAGAGCTCTGAGAGGGAACAGCCTCTCTCCTGCTGCTCACCCTGTCTTGGTGGCATCAGAGACTGGGAATTGTGGCTGATCCTCCTGCAGTGGGGAGCTCCTGTGGGCCGCAGCCGCATGAGAGGGTGGCAGGGTCTTGGGGGATGGAGGCAGAGGGATGGGGTGAAACCACCCAGGGATCCCCAGTGAAGGGCACAGAGCAGGAAGAGCAGGAGAAGGTGAAAGCCCAGCAGTGATCACCTGCGATGGTGATGTTCAGGGACGTTTCCTCCCAGCTTATCCCGTTGCTGGCGTTGCAGGAGTAGGAGCCACAGTCCGACTTCTTCACCGGCCTCAGGTACAAGACGCTGAGGCTGCTGGAGAGGTGGGAGACTCTGTCTGAGGGAAGGGGCTGCCCATCCTTCTTCCAGGTGATGGTGTCCACTCTGCTGTGTCCCACATCACAGAGCACCCTGCCGATGCCCCGGGCCACGAGAGCGCTGCTGCGGAGCTGGGGGCGAGACACTGGCTCTGGAATGGAGACAGAGACACCAGCACTGCTCTCAGACCTGACCTGGAGTGCCCACGATGGGGATTTTGGATGTGATGGTCAGCTGAAGCCAATGGTGCAGTGGCAGGTGCCTTCTCCTTGGAAGGTCCTGGCTGTGTGGGGCTGCTCTGGGTTTGAATTGTCTTCTAGCCAAGTCATTGCTGTTTTGGCTTTGGGGTAGACATGGGCTGGTTAAAAATAGGGGGTAAAAGAGAGCAAGTGGCTGCAGGAGCCATTTGGGTGTTTGTGTGGTGGGAAGGAGACATGGGTGGTGACGGGCTGCGGCAGCGTTAGGGCGGCCATGCTATTAGAGCAGAGGAAGGACGAGGCCAGAGTGAACGAGGGGAACTGCCAAGGAGGAACTTCTGGGTGACATCCAGCAGGGGCTGGTCGCTGCGGCAGCGGCTGGTGCCTGCTAACAGCCCATCAGCAAAGTGGGATGATGGGATGATGGGTTTTGTGGCTTCTTCAGAAATCCCACCCTCGTTGGGCTTGGCTGCAGCAGTTCTGCCGGAGCGGCGGCAGCACCCACCAGAGCCTCCATCCCTGCGCTGAGAGAGAAAATAAGGGAGGAGATCACCCATCCACGGTGGAGCCCAGCCCTCTGCCACAGCCAGGCACCCTGGAAGGTCTCGTTGGGCAGCACCACCAGATCTGCTCCCTTAAGACAGGTTAGGAACCTCTTTTCAGCATCTCCCTGGTGATGTTTCTCCATGCATGGTGGACTCAAACAAAGTCATGACTGGCCCTATCATGAGTTGATGGGTTTGAGATCAGATCCCTTCTGCAAACCCCTTTGTCTGGTTGATGGTCCATAACCAGCCAAATACCACCCCACTCCTCTCTCCCATGGCCACCACTTACTGAGGACTTCCAGCAGGATCTTCAGGCTCTCCCCATCTCCTGCGATGACTTTGTAGATGCCGCTGTCACTCTCCTGGACGTCCTCCAACAAGAGGGATCCATTGTCTGGATGGAAACTGACCCGTCCCTTGTAGGACATGTGGATGGTTGGGTTGAGAGACCCTCTGTAGTACTGGAGGATGGTGCAGGAGCTGGTGCCATTGAGGTAGTCCCACTTTATGGAGTAGATGTCTGTGCTGTGTCCTGGCCCAGGAAGCAGCACTGAGGATCCCACAGCGACAGCTTTTGTCTCGAGGGGACCTGATGCTTCTGCAGCCTGTGGCAAAGGCATCAGCAGCCCTGGGTGGCAGGAGAAGGGAGGATGAGACACAAGATGGAGCAAGTCAACATGACTTGGGAGAGGCTTTGGTGCCCCCTATGCCAAGGGTCATGGTCTGAAACTCAAAGAGGGAGATCCAGGCTTGAGAGAAGGAAGAAGTTGTTGACACTGAGGCTGGCAAGCCCCTAGCCCAGGTTGCCCAGAGAGGTGGGAGAAGCCCTATCCCTGGAGCCATCCCAGGTCAGGTTGGACCTTGGGCTCTGAGCAACTTGTTCTCATTGGAGATGTCTCTGCTCACTGCAGGGTGTTGGGTTGGAGGAACTTTGTAAGCTCCTTCATCCCCAACCAGTTAGTGATTCCATGGTGCCCAGTGCTCCCTGAACTGCTTGGTCACAGCCTGTCACCAGCTCCCATTGTGCTGCCAGGCAGGGACACACCATTTCCTGCTGGAGCTTCTGGTGCACTGGGATGGCACCTTCCACCTGGTTAACCCAGGACTGCTTCCCATGGCTCATCCCAATGTCCCTCTGCGGCTAAGGATACTCCTCTCCTCCTCACAAGTGGCAGCCGGTCTCCAGACACCCAGCGGCCACAGTGGGGCTACCTGACCCGGTCCCAACAGCTGCTCGTGCTGTGTTTGCTCTGCTCCCCAGTTCCCGCTCTGATAAGCAGATGTTCCTGCTGCAGATGGTCCTGGAAACCACCTGTTGTGCTCTGACCCCACAGCAGAGCTCACTAACCCTATAGAAACCTGAAATCTGGGTTCCTTCTCTATGTCCTGGGAGTCTTTGCACTCCTGTGCTGCAGGGCAGCCAGTGCACTTACAGGGTCACAGCGAGCTGGTTCACGTGGATGCAAACACAACCAATTCCATGTTAGTCCAATCATCACCCCCATCATCCATCCCTCTCTGCAGACTTTTTCCCTCCTGCCTCCTGCACCGTCAGACCACAAAGCGACGATGCTGGTCCCTTTCGGGTTGGCAATCAGCTTTATATCATGGACCCAGGAGCCCCATTAAAACTCTGCTGAAGCCTTGGGGGCTCTCTGAGTTGGTGATCACAGAACCACAGAACATTAAGGGATGGAAGGGACCTTGAAAGATCATCCAGTCCAATCCCCACAGCACAGCAGGGTCACTTAGACCAAGTCACACAGGAACATGGCCAGGAGGGTTTGAAACGTCTCCAGAGAAGGAGACTCCACAACCCCAATGGGCAGCCCCTTCCAGGGCTCTGTCACCCTCACTGGGAAGAAGTTCCTTCTCATATTGATGTGGAACCTGCTCTGCTCCAGCTCACACCCACTGCCCCTTGTCCTATCATCGGGTGCCCCTAAGCAGAGCCTGGAGGAGTAGGATCTGGCCAGGAACACCCCCATGGCATTAAGACCTCACCCAGCCTAGGGGCAACCTACCTGCCAGCAGCACCCAGCTGGTCTCCAGCAGCTCCATGAGATGGGACGTCAGCATCTGTCAAGGGGAAAGAGCTCGGAGAAATAAAACCATTTAAAAAAAAAAATCAAAATAGAAGAAATGAAAAATAAATGTCTAAAAAAAAAAAAAGTCTAAAAAGAAGTCTACAAATAAATTTGTACAAACAAAAAACCCAGACCCAACAGAACCAAAAAACCAATAAAAAGAAAAAATGAAAAAATAAAATAAAAAAGAAATATTAACAAAAAAAGAGGGGAAATAAAAATTCCAAATTAAAAAGAGAAATAGAAGATTGTAAAATATGAAAGGACGAAAATAAAAAGCTATAGAAATTTAAAGAGGAAAAAAGACAAAGCGATGAAAACAAAACTATAAAAACAAGAGCCAAACTATAAAACTAAAGTTATGAGCAAGCTTAAAAGAAAAGAAATACATAATAATTGAAATAAAATAATTGATAGTAGTCAAAATAAAATTATTAACAATAATTCAAGCTAATGATCGGTAATAATTTGAATAAAACATTATTATTAATTTAAAGAAAAGATGTTTTAAAGATGAGATTCAACCGAAAATAAAATATTTAAAGAGGGATAAACCAGTACAAATCAAAGGAAATACAAATACAAGTTGAAATAACACAAATAAAAGCCCTCCTCAGCTCGCTCACAGTAATGGAACCAGGTTCTGCCGCACCGCGGCTGAAGGATGGATCCCTGATGCTCGGGGGTGCTCCCAGCCTGGCCGGGCTCCAGCCCCCCAGTTCTCCCTGCCGATCGCTTGTCTCCTTCCCCGCCGCCGAAGGTTTTTCCTGGGGAGACTTTTCCTGGGGAGACTTTTCCGGCTCCGCCTGCGGCCGCTCCCCGGTGCTGCGAGCGGCGAGGCAGAGCCGCGGGATCGCTGCCGGGGTGCAGCAGGGCGAGGGTGGATTTTCTGCTGGGGCAGGGCACGGGGGAGGTCCCAAAGCTGTGAGAAACCCTACAGAGTGGTCCCATGGTAAGAATGACCCTCTGCCAGGAGAGGGTTCCTACTCCAGTTCCTATGCAGGGTCCTAGCTGACCACGGCAGGTGCCGACCGGGGTCACCTCACCCCTGTCCCACAGATGCTCTGCAGAGGGCTGTTTGGTGTAAGGGACTGATGCTCCTGGGGTCAGAGGAGCAGCTGGGGACTGGTTCTCACACTCTAGCCTGAAGAGCAGAGGGATGAGAGACTAGGGAAGGTCCCCAGAGCACGGGAAAAATCTTTCCTGCCCTGCAGGACGTGGCTGATCCTGTCCAAACGCCACCAGGGCCACTGTGTGAAAGCTGCTGGGCCAGGACAGCCACGAGCAGAGCATCAGGAAAAGGTGGGTGGCTGCAGCAGCCATTGGGTCCAGAGCTCCTATGTGGTGGTACCCACCAGCTCCCCCAACCCACACCTCCTGCCTGTCTGACCCCCACACTGCGCTCAGCCCCTGGGTGACCCCAGCACCCCGGTGCACATTCTGGGGGTGGCTGCTCCCACACAGACTCTGTCCTACAGACAGCTGAGTGTTTGCTGGTTTGATTTTACTTCCCTTTCTCCAGAGCCCAGCCTGGAGCAAGTTCTCTGTTCACATGCACCAGGTTCCTCAGGGCAGGAGGGGGGACTCGGGGGGTGGGGGGCTGGAGCCTTCTCTGTGCAGCTCCCAGGCTGTGGGGAGCCAGAAGCCACGTGAAGCCTTGCAAGATATGAGCAAGAAAATGCCATTTATGGAAAGGAACAGCAGCTCCATCCTTTGAACAGGGATGTTCCCAGAGGCTGCAGGGACCAGGGCGAGGTGTGGGGTGAGCGCTGACCCCACTGCGTCTTCAGAAAGAAACCCCACATTCCTTTCTAGGTGCCTTAGCCCTGCCTTTTGCCACCAGATCACCCCATCCCGCTCAGCACAGCCCCATGGAATGGGGTGAAACATGCAGGAATGAAAGACGATGAGCAGCAGGACCAGCACAGGGACCAGGGGGCTACACGAAGGCTGCAAACACAAGGCGCCACGTAAGCAGCGCGATGAAGGTCGCTCTGGGACGCAGCCAGCGAGCACCAGAGCTCTGCAAGCACCGAGCCACAAGCAAAGCCACGAGGACCTTTCTGGCTTCAAAGAGGTGCTGTGGGGGCCAAAGCCCTGCGGCGAAGCAGCTCCGAGAAGGAAATGAAAGGCAGAGGCAGCTGGGGAGGCTGTGGTGGAGGTTAGAAACTGGAACAGGCAGCACAGCGTAGGTGAAGACCAAATGTCCTCTGTGGTGGGAGCTCAGGGTGAGCAAAGATGGGGAGAGGAGCAGGTGAAATCATCACAAAGGGCCACCACGGGCAGCTTCATCTCCTCTCACTTTTATTATTTTATCTACCCATTAATTTGGGCAGTTTCCTCTCTGTTTCTTTTCCTCCTGCAGAGGTGAGACCCTGGTGCAGCCCCACAGGCTCTGGGGCTGCAGAGGAGCTGTGGGCTTGCTGCAAGGACTTTGCAGCCACTCAAGGTCATGAGCGCTTCCGCATCCCCTGGGCTGCTAAACCTGCAGCTCCAGCCCACCAGAAGATCCTTCTCCCAAGTCAAGCCTGGACTGGCTGAGCACAGCTTTGCCTTTCGCTCACAGAACATTAGGGATTGGGAAGGGACCTCAAATGACCATCTAGTCCAATCCCCCTGCCAGAGCAGGACCACCTAGACCAAGTCACACAGGAACATGGCCAGGTGGGTTTTAAATGGCGTTTCTCTGTCTTGGTCCTCTGAAGAAGTCTCAGGAGAAACTAGAAGCAGCTCATGCCTTAAATTCAAGAGAGGTGGAGGTCTGAGGCAATGAAGCTGTTTCCAAGTTGCTTCAGGTCCTTCACACCAGCTGCTGGAGGGGCAGCATCAAGCACGGGGCATCAGCAGGGGCAGCATCAGTGACTGCAACCACCTCTGCACCCTGAGGCTTCTGCAAAGCTCAGCTTGGGGCAGGTCCCACAGTCAAACTAGGAACTGAGAGGGACCACAGCCCTGTCCCCGTCCAGAGGCACCTGGAGGAATGGTGGACATGTACACAACCTCTGCTGTGCAACTAGGCTGCAGATGCTCAACCCTGTCTCCAATTCTGGCATAAATGGTTGACACATCCCTCACCGTGGAGCTTTCTGCAGGGGTCTCCTCCACACCTGACACCTAGGGAAGGATAAAGAGGACACCAAGGATGAGGGTCTACTCCAGCAGTTCTTCACCATGAGGGTGCTGAGGCCCTGCAACAGGTTGTCCAGGGAAGCTGTGGCTACTCCATCCCTGGAAGTGTTCAGGGGCAGGTTGGATGGGGCTCTGGGTAACCTGGTCTGGAGAGAGGTGTCTGTGCCCATGGCAGGGGGTTGGGACTGGATGATCTCTGAGGTTTAGGTATTTTT
>JAOXOE010033040.1:0-10530 GCA_028565055.1 Phoeniculus purpureus
GGGGGGAGGGAGGAAGGGGGCGGGCGGCGGGGCCAAGAGTGCGGGCGCGGGGCTGGGACCGCGCCGTGTTGATTTTGGGCAGCGCGCAGCCGCAGTTGGAGCCGCCGGGGGTACAAAGCGGTTGCGAGAGGAGTTTGCGGGCTTCCGACGGTGAGGGCTGGCGGGAGTTGTGAGCTGGAGTTCTGCGGGGTCCTGAGCGCCTCAGCACCACCGACAGTTACTTACCATCTCCCACGGCCGGCCGCTGGAGCGGGGCGCGGAGCCCGGAGGTGAGCGAAGGGCGGGGGATGGGGACGGGGATGGGACGGTTGAGGGGCGATGGGACTACTGTCCCATTCATCGAGACGGGAAATCTAGCTCGGGGGTCCTCTGGGTCCATCACGGCGCAGACCCGCTGGAAAGAAGGTCTCGGGTGACCCCGACGGTTCTGAGCGTGTGACCGAGAGTTGTAGGTATCGGTACCTGCTCCCCGGCTTGAGCCAAGATCGCGTGATTTAACCACGGGCGCTCGGACGGACGTGTTTGCGCATCGCTGCATCCTGTCTCCGCTGCGGAGCGGCCGAGTCACATCCCTGCCCAGTTTTCTGCGCGGTGCTCGTCGAACCGATGGGACCCCTAGAGCAGCGACGGAGCGCCCGCGGCAGGTGTCGGCAGCTTCCCTCGACGCCGAGTGTTGGCTGATTCCGTGTTGCTTCTCCGAGGACGGATTCGCGGCCAAATGGGCTGGCGAGCATCGGTACTGGAGAGGGAGACCAGGTGTGGGGAATGGGTCACGTCCACAACCCTGCTTTGTTTAAACAGTCTTGGATGTAGTCTAATTTGTGGGATTTGGCAATTTAAAAAGACGGTAGGGAAATTTACCTTTGGAGGCAGGCAAGGGGAAGCCTAGGGCCTTGATGCTTTTGAAAGTACCTTAACTTTGCACTTAACAGATCTCAAAAAGGTCTTAAAGACATCCCAAAGTCTTTGAAAACCATGTTTGTAAAAGAAGGAACATTATGGTAGATACACAAGCTCAAGAAAGAGCTCTATACACACACTTAAGTTTATAAAGCTAAGTCAGACATAATTACAAGCCTTGGTAATGACAGTGACTTTCTGTTGACTTCTTTGGCCCTGGGTTTCACATAAGACTTAGCTAAATTTCATTCACTTTCTTGTACTGATGTTAAGGTCTAATGTAGTGTGCTTTCTGTTGAATTGAAGCGTTCAAACATTTAATTGTAAAGCAGAGTCCACCTGGCAGTTCTGTAGCTTAGCTGACAACTTTTTCTCTTGGCTAACCAAGAAAGGTGGCCATAACAATTTGCTAATTGAACATATTGGATGTATCTTACCCTTTTATTTCAACACTTCTGGCGAGCCGACTGCATTGCATTAAAGGTTTAGTAAGTACATCTTGTGAAGAAAGGAAAATGCGAGTGAGAGGAGGTAGATCAGATTACTTTAAACAGACTAAACTAATTTAATAAGAGCCTAGGTGTGCAAAGACAACTCTGACATTTTGGTTCTGGTGGGGTTATGAGCTGCTTGGGGCTTGGGTTTTCAGGTCTGCAGCCAGTTTTCCAAAAGGAATGGGTGTCAGGAGGACTGCAGTGGGTCTGCACCCAATCCATGCTGAAAACTGTCCTTGTCTCTTATATAGCTGAGAACATCTGCCTTATATTAGTGACTAGGTAAAACAGGATCTTACCCTGAATCTGTCTTCTCTACAGAAGACTAGGTGTTCTATGGCAGGGAAGGCTAGGGCCTTCCTCCATCCATTTTGAGTGCCATTGCAGCACTTGTATATGAGGCACTTGGGGCTTGAGTATAGGAACTTCTTGGGTGTGGGGAAATGTGCATCACCCCAATATTGGATGCAGCAGCACAACTCCATCTGCCAGAGAAGCTTGAGCAGAATGTAGATGTATATGAAGTCTTGTGCATCTCAGAATCCATGCCTTTGCAGACCATGCATTTGCAGGGATTTGGTGTTACACTGTGCTCTTTGTGTTTTGTCTGGTGTCAATGGAGTTTTTCTTTATTGCCAGAACTAGATAAAAATTCATCAGCAAAGGTGGTTCTCACCACACATGGTACTGATATTAAGTAAATTACTGATGACCACTCTGGGTAATGTAGTGACAACTTCTGTAGCACTCCAGCCTGCATGAGAGTCCCCGTAGTCTCAGTTTTGAAATTTATACACACCTGTGTTGAGATTAGGCTTTACTGAAAAATGATGGAGAAACTGACTATAAAATGGGTCCTTAGATGGACAACTGAATGTAGATCGGTTTTTAGGTGGTGGTTCAGTGGGTACCTACAAATTCTTCCTCATTTGGAGAACTGCAATTGGTGTATTTCTTGTTCTAAAATGAGCTTCTGTAAGATGAGTCTGTTCAGTCACACCACCTCAGCCGCCCCCTCCCCTGCTCCCCCAGTATCTGTTTGCATTTTCCCACTCGGGCAGTTTTTTCAGCCTTGTAAGCCTTTGATATAGCTTGTGGTCTTAGTTTCTGCAGTGCCCTCTATGTCTAAATAATGGATGTGTAAAGTAAAATGAAACCATCTAAATGAAGAGTCCCTTGCAAATGATGTGGAGCCATTACGAAGTGCTGTCAGAAAGACGCAGCTGATCAGGCTTTTAGTTACTGAAGCCTTATTTTGTTAATTGAGGAACAGATGCAGATTTTCTTGTGGTGTCCTCCCCTATTGTAGTGGTAGGTCACGGAGGAGGTTTTTTTTCCCCCTAGTCATTTCACTAATGGAATCGATTAATGGGCCATAGGAGAAGTTTCTGTTGACATTGCTCAGACTTACCAGTCCTTTGCAGCTTGTCTGTGCACTTCAAAAAAGAAAGAAACACAATTTGCAAAGTGCCTTAAAAACTTGTGTGTATGTGCATGCGTTGTATGAGTTTTGCCTAGATTTTTGTGGATTAGATGTCAAGCATTAAATTCATGTCTAGGTTATGGTGTCATAACTATGAGAAGGTCGTGGAATTGTAACATGAAGTAGCAATGCGTAACTTGCACAAAGTATTGATTCAGCCTAACTTCTTAAAGATGCAGTAAGTGTTTACTTGAAATGCCAGCTGTAACTTTTTAACATGATTTACTCGAGAAATTTCTTGTTCAAGCTGTATATAGTAGATAAGGTTTATAACAAGATATTATGACTTATGCATACTCAAATTGTCTTACCTAGGGATTCAGATTTATGATCAAACTTATAACATGTTTGATTTTAGTGGGAAATTATTAAGTGTCTTAATCATTCCTGTTTTCACGGTCAAATAATTCCAGTGCTGTAGAAAGACGTAAGAGAAATTGGGCAGACCACTTAGGGTTGTCAATTCTGACACTCCACAGTTATCTCTTGCTCCCATTATAGATGCTGATTGTTGAGGGGGAATAACATGTAAATGATATGGGTATTCCTAGCTGTTAAAACATTGGGATCTGAAGAGAAGTAATAATGCATATCAAGAATGAAGAACTTGCATAACAGTTTATTCTTGCTGTTTATATATTTTAAGCAGATGACTCCTAGCTGTGTCTTACTGTGCGTTGTACACCAATGTCTAGCTAATTTTCTAACTGTGAATGCTGCCCATGTGTTTTACTTTGGGAAACTGTGTCTGCAGTCATGACACCAGTGTTGACACTTGTAGCTAAGTGGGAATACTGGATTAGGCTATATTTGTGTTTTAACTTTGCCAAGGGTTCTCTGCTATTTGGCAGAGTTTGCCAGAAATACATATACGGTCATAAAAACATCTTCAGTGTTTAAGATGTACTTGTCTGTGAAGAGGAAAAGAGGAAATTACTTCTAAGGATCTGTCATGACTGCTTTCAGATCTTTGCTAGTAACGAAAAAACTTCTGTTGTTAAGGGTGGATAGCAAAAGCATCAGATCTTAGCTTTCAGACTGTCACAGACTCTGAACTTCTACTCCTGTGTTAAGCCAATTGATTAGTTTGGCTAAAGTACAGTTCAGAAGACAGCATCCTGTTAAAGTGCTCCCAGAGGCTTCCATTGGCAGTTAGTGCCAATTTTTGTCTTTTTGTGCTCAAAAATGTGTTTTATTTATAATTAGAGCTGTACTAGGGAAGAACAGCTGACAAGTAAATGAGTCATTAATATGTGTTTTGAATGTTCCTTGAATTCTTTAAAGGTGTGAGTAGACTGAAAACAGTGGAATCTAACAAGGAAAGCTGAAACTAATTGTGATTAAGCGAATCTGTCAAAGTGAGCCTGGCCTTTTTTATGAGTCAAATTCTTGTTCATGTCCTGGTTTGGTGTGCAAGCTTCCTATTGCACACAGGAGCCAAAACGAGACAGTGATACCTGCCCTAGTGGGGGTTGTACCTCTTTCCTTGAAAACTGTTGAAAATGTTCTAGTGAAGGTGAAAGTGTTGGACAGTGGGGGTGTCCCAACCTGTTTCCGGGTTTCTTACTGTTCTACCGTCTTCTCTGCCAAAGGGGTGACCAGTGCAGTTGCATGAAGCAAGTGCCCTGGCAGGAGTTGAGTGCACTGTGCTCTGTTTTCCAAGCAGGAAAAAAGTCTGAATGTTGGTTATTGGATAAGGCACCAGCCTTGGTAACACTGCTTTGTTTTGTACCAGAGGCTCTCAGAAATGTTCAGTATCTGCACATCCAAGACTGGTGAGGGCTGTCCCCTTACATTGCCTTGTACGGGTCTGTAATAAGTGGATATTGACTTTTAAGCCCTCAGTACATGGGCGGGTTTTTTCTGAACATTTTAATTAGTATTTTGTAAGTGTAGGTGCAGACAGGGCTGCTAACCACACAAGCATCCAATCCTTTTCCTTGGTCCCACTGAGCTGGTAGGTAGTCTTTAATGGCTGGTGTGCATTGATGATGACTGTCCGTAGTGTGTGCACACACTTCAGTCTCTAACTTGATCATCTTTTGTCCTTAAGATTAGGAGAAACACTCAAAATAAAAGGTGCATGAAAGTTATGTAGGTCCTCAGCTAGTTTTATTTTCTCCATGATTTTTACACATTTCTGTTCTCTTTAAATTCTGCAGTGAGGTTATTAAGAGGAAGGATGCTGGCTGTAGTAACCCAGATGATTTTGCACTATGAATTCCTAAAGTGGTATCGGAACTGTTTGTTTTATTTGGCATCTGTAAAAATCTCCACACCTCCTGGCTCTCTTCTGTTGACTGCAGCTGCCTGTGCTACAGGGGCATTCCAGAGGCTACAGGTAGGCAGTAAATCTGTGCCTGGCTGAAAGCAGCAAGATCTCCTCTTGCACTTTTGCTGCCAGCTTCTGTGTGATGGTGCTGATATTTATGTGGCTGTGGGGTGAGACTGATCAGAGCACTGATCTGTCTGGAAACAAACCTGATAAAATGTCCACCCCACCCCCGTTCTGTTCTCTTGTGTGGCTATTCTCTGTGTGCATTGTGTCCCACGCACTGTGCCAGCATAGTAGAGGGGGTGAGAAGCCTCTCAGTAGCAGTACGGGGTTGTGTCCAAAATTAATAGGCATGAAATCATGGTGTTATGATTGCCTTTCAAGTCTGCTAACTGCTGGAAACCAATGTGAGTTGTTATAACATTTGGTCCATTAGGACCATCTTGATGGATGATGATTAGAAGCATCCTGCTCTGTGGGAAACCTCCTTACCTTGGGTGTCATATTCACACGTGCCAAAGGAAAGCAACTTTTTCCTCTCAAAGATGGAAGAGCTCAGTTTAAAACAATGATTTCTAAGTTATTCTGACTCTTCACCTTTTTTTAAACTGCAGCTGTTTTCACAGTTTAACGGCTGGGAGTCTCTCCTGGAGTGAGACAGTGTCAGCTTTAATGTGTTTGTTTAGGTGCATAAACATGGCTGTGCTTGCTGGGGCTGCCATCAGTGTTTTCATTCCATTCATGAGCTGCTAGGAATGAGCCCCATCCTCTTCACATTTGAACTGCTTTGTAACAGCTGTATCCAAAACCCCCCCAAGGACCTCAGACGGTAGAGAACTCTATGCAAACGTTTCATTCCTGCCTCTGCATATGGTGATACAGAGGATCATAGTTACTCCAAACTTTGCTGGTTTAAAGAAAGATGCATGGGTGTTTTGGGTGACTCTTCAGTATTTCTCCAGAGATAATTTGATGAGAAATACAGCAACTGAGGGGAGAGGGATAACTTTGGGTTCAGACTACAATCCATATTTAGACTGTGTTTTTGGCTTTTGAGTGTTTTAAAGTAAGAGTATAAAAAAAAATAAAGGACACTCAGGGTGTTGGTTGTAGGACAAAAATACGGGGACATGAGCCATGCTTAATTATTAAATGAAACAATACTGCAGGGGTTATCTCTCATTTCCAGACTTCTGACAACGCAAAAAGCTGATGGATCTGTTTTGCAGTTTGGCAAAGGACTTTGGGGTTTCTCTCATTGGTGCTTTGCTATTAACTCAGATGTCGTCTTCAGTGTCCTAGCAATGTTAGCAGATTGATATAATAAGACACAATCCACTTTGCACTGCAGTCTAGCTTTTGGAGGGCTGCACAAGATAGAGCAAAGCCTTGATTTATATTTTTGCCTGAGTGGATGTACCTCACTAGACATGGCAGAATATCTTCTGAGAAGATGTTTGGTTTAGCTGAATCTTTCCACAGAACAGAAACTGATGCTGTGGTGGGCTGGGGTTTTTTTTTTGGGGGGGGCAGGTATATGTTTGGTTCTTGTGTTCTTTGGGGGTTTTTGTGTTTTTTTTTTTGAGCAGAGGACCTTAACATCTCCTCTATTACAATCTGACTTTTCACTCTAGTTACCTACTGATAGACCAGGAATTATCAGCAATTCTGCGATAGATATTCCATGTGCTCTGTTTACATTTCACAGACCAAACCAGAGTGAAAACCATGCTGGTCATTCATTGTGACCTGTCATGTAGCTGAGTGTGAGTTCACATCCCTTCAGGCTCCATTAGCATGAGTTAACTTTGTAATTGGGTTTCTGGGGCAAACAGGGACAGGAAGCAGAAGTAATTTGGCAGGCTAGGCTTAGCTTTTTTGTTCTGTGTGGTGTAAGTGCACAGGAGAGCAGAAGTAAACGATGGGTGCAGAATGGCTGGAGAAATCCTAACAAAGTGGAGAACAGTTGTCAAAACTGCATATGGATGTTACGGAATATCGTGCGGCTGTACCAAGGTGGGACACTGAACTGTATCTCAAAGCAGGATTTCCCTACCTCCTGTGCCTTTCAGAGCCCTTCCTTCTCTTGCTCTCTTAAACCTGCTTTGTGTTTCCCAGCTTTATGTCCATCTGTCGCTACACCTTACCTTCTAGAGACTGGCAACCAAAATTGGGCTTGCTGAGTGTAAAGCATTTGTCACTCAGCTTTGAAATCACTTTGCAATGAAGATGTTAATAGAAATGTTGAGTTTTTTAGGTTGCTCTAAATCCAGTTAATAATGTCCAGTTTTCTACAAACAAACATAAAAACCAGAAAGCCTCTGTTTTTACGGTGATTTCTCAGTTTTAGCCCTTGAACAGTTGAGCTGAAAAGCCAGTTTTGGTGTTTTAAAAAAAACAAACGGCCCCAAACCTCCCAAAAGTCCCAAAACCTGCAACAAACTGCAGGAGAGTGAGGGGTTTTTTTTGGAAGGCTTTAGAAGTCATCTGTGTGGTGTGTGTTTGGGTTTTTTTTAGGAGTTCAGTGTGGATTTGCATGAGTGGGATTAGAATTAAGCAGGGATTTTTTTAAAATACACTTCCATTTTTTGATAAAAAACATTGCTTTTAAAACAAGTCTTGATCCCAGGTGAATCTTACAAAAAGCAACACAAAAAAAGGTATTTTTCTTTTGATCTATTTTTTTTTTCCTGATATGTGGTGTTGAACTCATTGTTAAACTTTTTCCTTGTCCTTTTTTTAATCATGATCTTTTGAAGATTGCTCTTTTCTCAGATGAGTGCTAGTCTTACCTTGTCACTGACCATTTTCTCTGTACGTGTACTGGTACAGTGCACATTTAACGCGAGTTAAAATCACCTGCAAGAAGACCCTAGGACTGAACCTCTGTGAATCCAGGATCTGCTCATAGTGATGTAGCCGTGACTAGCTGCAGTTTGTGTATCTTGTCAGTATTGTCTAACCAGGCTGGCAGACTTCACCCAGGCATCCTGCTTTGTACTTAGTGTTGAGGGCTATTCTACTCCTGTTTTTTCTGAGTAGATATGGGCTCTGATGTGTGCCCCGGAGTCACCTTAGCCTGATCCTGGTTTATCGCTGCCTCTTTATCTCTCTTTCGTGTTTTCTTGCAGTTTCTCACCCCATCACTGCTGCTGTTTGCGACTGCTGTGGTGTTTTCAAGCGATGTGCGAGATTAGTTACATCAACAAAAATACTAGCGGCTGCCTTCTAAGCTGGGGAAACTTAGTGGAAACAAGCCCTTCTTTGTGTCCGAGCTCAGATCGCGTTTGTCACGGGTTGTGCGGTAGGCGTGCTAAGGAGATGGAGTCGGTGCTCACTTCGGCGAGATGTGGGAGGTGCCCACGAGTAGAAGACCCTCGGAGCCAGGCTGTGTTTGCTTACTGACTCTGCTTGGACTGAGATCTATGGACCAAAATGGTAAAATTGGAATGAGGCTCTTCAAGAACCTTAAAAATAGCAGGTGACTGAATATGCTCTCCGTGCTGTGAGGAATTGTTGGTTTTGGCTGAAGTAGACTCGGGAGTGTTTCGGTTCTTTTTTTATTTGCAGCACTTCCATCTTCTGTTAACCTGAGGAAGAGGCTTGTGCTTACTCAGCTGAATATCAGGTCTCTGGTTCAGGCAGTGTTAAGTGTTTATTACTGTTAGTGCTGGTATGTTTTTCATGTCAGCAACTAGCCAAAACTCGGGGGAACTGCAGTTTGCTTCAGCTAGTAGAAATGAGTAACAAGGTTTTATTGCAAAGTCTCACGTAAAGTTTTGTTCCCACCAGCACAGCACTGTGGGAGGGCTCAGGAAAGGACCGCTCTCTGGTGCGCAGCCCACAGTTCAGCCTTGTGACCTCTTAACAGACCCCACTTTGCCCCTCTTAAAGGGGGTCCTGCAATTCCTGTAGCAACCCCAGCCGCCTCTTTGGTGTTGTTTTCCTCGTACCTGCTCGCATCTCTCTCTCCCAGGCAGCGAAGCCTCTTCGGCCTGTGGCTCACATGGCTTGCATTCCCAAGCCCTGTGTGCCAGCGTGCCCGTGCGTGCACATGCGTGGGGCGGAGGAGGGCAGCCGGGCTGCTGTTCTTGCTCTGCTCTGGCGGTTATGAACTCAGCCTGCCTGCTCTTGTCCTCTCTCAATATCCATCAGAGCCCCCCTGCCTACATAGCTCGCATTCCTAAGCCGCTTTTCATTCGGGCCGGTGTTTTTGCTTTGCAGGCTGTTCCTGCTTGGTAGAGAGTTTCCTTGTGGCTACATTTTCACGGAAGGCCAGTGATTTACATTCCTCAGTTTAACACATCTGGTGAGGATTCTGTGTGGTGATTCCAGGTTGGTTTGGTGACTGCAGGTGAGAGGCAATGGAGATGTGCAGCAGTAAGGAGAGTGTACTGTCAAGGGGCCAGAGGTTTAGCCATGTGTGGTGTGAAAATGAGTGGTGGAAGCCAGAGGGAGTAGGCTCAGTGAGTGCTAGCGCCTCTGACTATTGTGCAGGGAGGAAGTTTAATTGTAATTTCAGTTAAAAGACCCTTGCTCCCCCCTTCCTCAAAGCAACTTGCTAATTTGCATCACAAAAGTGAGACAAAATTGTCTCCTTAGTAAATTGGGAATATAAGGTCTCTTCAGCTGTTTCAGTGAAAAATGAGACAATAAATCATCAACCCACAAACTGGTTACTTTATGCTTACTGGCGCATGTAAGTGCGGTTGTTAATTGAACTGCTTAGTACTGTGGTCGCAACTGAATGTTAGGCTAATATCCTCGTGTAAGTGCCGAGTCTCATTGCAAGGAGAAAGACTAGCTGGCGTGTGGTATTGGTGTTGCCCTGTGAAGAGCCAAATGGATATGAAGCATATAATGCCTTTTCTCCTACCCATCTAGTCTTTAGGAGCCTTGGGCAGATACTTACAGAATCAAAGAATCGTTAAGGTTGGAAAGGACCTCTATGATCATCAAATCCAACCTTCAATCCAGCATCTCCATGACCACTAGACCACGTTCCCAAGTGCTTCATCTATTCTTTGGGACATTCCTCATGTCTTACTAGTGCTCTGCCAGAGATTCTTTCAGCAAATAGAAGTTAGTAATAAAATGCACAGCTAGGAGCACAGCAGTGCTGGATCTTTAGATTTTCTCTCAACTAACAGTCACTTTGTACATGTATGGAATCTTACATTATGGAGTGAAATCCTCTTGGAGGCCACTCACAAGCGGTGTACCCCAGGGTTCAGTGCTGGGGCCACTCCTGTTCAACATCTTTGCCAATGATCTTGATGAGGGGATTGAGTGCACCCTCAGTAAGTTTGCAGATGACACCAAGTTGGGAAGGAGCGTTGATCTGCTGGAGGGTAGAAAGGCTGTTCAGAGGGACCTTG
>JAOXOE010033041.1:0-10530 GCA_028565055.1 Phoeniculus purpureus
CTTCTTCACAGTGAGGGTGACAGAGCACTGGAACAGGCTGCCCAGGGGAGTTGTGGAGTCTCCTTCACTGGAGACGTGTAAGACCTACCTGGATGTGTTCTTGTGTGACTGGATCTAGGTGATCCTGCTGTGGCAGGGGGACTGGACTAGATGATGTTTCGAGGTCCCTTCCAATCCCTAATGTTCTGTGATTCTGTGAAAACTGCAGGGCAGTCTGAGGAGCAGCTTTTGGCTATTCCCCATCATGCCATACCATGTTGTGGTAGAAAGCTTTGCACAGACACACTATGATCCGGTCAGAAAACTGTAGGTCCTCAGCCCCAGCAAAGCAGAGGTGGCAGCACAGGAATAGGGGCAAAGTGAGAGTGGCTGGAAAGCTGCTCGATGTAAAGAGATCTTCAGGGAGTATTGATTAACGAGGGGCTAAACATGACCAGCAGTGAGTTCAGGTGGCTAAGAAGGCTAAGGGCATCCTGGCTTCAATCTGCAATAGTAGCCATCAGGAGCAGGGAAGGGATTGTTCCCCTGTACTGGGTAGTGTTGAGGCTGGTCCTCAAGTTTTGGGCACCTCACTACAAGAAGGATGTTGAGGTGCTGGCCTTTCTTGTATTTGGTGCCCAAAACAGACCCCAGTAGTCAAGGTGTGGCCTCATCAGTGCCCAGTACAGGGAGAGCGTGAGTTTATTTCAAGCAGACCTCACCGATATCCAATTGTCTGCCATGCTGACCATGCAAATTCCTGCAAAGCTTGAGGCTTCCAGAAGACCGGGATGATTTAATCCCAGGGTGTTTACAGACAGCATCCCCCCTCCGGGGATCTGTGTCAGAGCAGGAAGACTCACAAGCCTGAGGGGCTGCTACACTTCTGGGGCACCCTAGAAGCCCCCAGTGAAGGAAAACCCAACTCAAATAAAGGGGTTGCAGAGGGTGTATTCATATGGGGAGGATTTTTTACAAGATTTTTTTAAAATACAAACCCAAATTCTAGAACCAAATGGAACTGGAATTATCCTTTCAGATAAGGAAGTGTGCCCACACTTATTATGTGGTGCCACGAGACGGTATTTTCAGGTTGCCCCCTATTTCATCTGATCAGACACACAGATTTAATACTGGACAATTGTTTTAACTTCAAAAAACCTTCCCTAAATCTGGTGCCAGCAAGCTCAAGATGAGAGGGATCCGAGCAAAGAAATTGTATTTAGCTGAAGGAAAGTGGGGTGATTTGGACCATTTGGGACATGTGTGTTTTCAAGCTCCTCCTGAATTTTTTCCTTCTGGCTTAATGGGATGTGATCAGAGGAAAAAAAAAAAATCCCTCAATAGGTTGATCTCATCCATAATAAATCGGGTCCCGTTGCTGTTTTAATTTAGGCAGGTTCTTCCTTCTTTGCATCACCACTGCACTGTTGACTGGGGCAGAAGTCGGCAATAAACAAACACAAAGACTTGGGGCTAGTGCTCGCCTGCAGATCACTTAGCAACATCAATATTTTTGTGCACAAATAAAGGTCTCTGCCCGCTGCCTGCTGCAGCCCCTCTGTGTGTGTGTGTGTGTGTGTGTGTGTGTGTGTGTGTGTGTGTGTGTGCGCGCGCACCCGTGTGCCGCTCTCCACTGACCTTGGATGCGGGGAGATCGCTTCGTCGGTGATTGGTCACTCCTTAATTTGGATGTCTAGACATTTCAGCCCATGCAAGCGAGAGGCAGACAACTACAGACGTGAGGAGAGATTCTAAGGGACACCAGGACCTTAAAATAATTCCCTGGGGGCAAATGGCGAATGCGATTTGTTCACTTTAAAAATATATGGTGTAAGTGATTGAGTGGAACACATGAGTGAAGGCTCTTTTTATTGTCCTCACTATTAATTAATTTGCCTCTTGGATGTGTTTGTGGCTGCAATATAAATACGAAAAGCTTCCTTAAAGGTTATCTGTAAGAGTGAGAGAGTTAATATTATGATTGATCTGCAAGTTGGGAATGTGGTTTCTCTATTTGCTGAGAACCAGAATCTTTAGCAGAGAAACTAACTGCCTTTAAACAAACAGCCAAATGTCAATTTATAAGGTTTAAATAGGTTTTCATGTGGAAAGTGGTCACTTGCTTACCCTTTGTACGGACAGTAGTGTGTGGGATGTTGGATATTCATGCAATGAGTGAAAAGTTTAAACTGTAGAAGATATTACCTTAAGAATTTTTCTTATGTCTTACTTTTCTGCAATAATAAGATGTGGGATGTGACAGAGCTTGAAGGTTCTACACACAGCTTTTGGAGATCTATCGTACTTTTCTTTGGTTTCCATCCTTTAAATTATAAATCTTAGAAAACAGCAAGTGGTGCTTGAAGAGGAACCAGCATTCAGGAACATGCACTCTGCAGCAACAGATTCTTTTGAACAGCAAGTGGAGACCATTTGGTTCCAGTATGGGTTTGGTCTGTCCAGTATCAAAAGTGTTCCCATGTGGGAGTAGCTGTAGCAGCATCACAAAAATTCCTGCACCAGTGCAGTTGTGCCCAGGTTACAGGCTGTGCTGGAAAAAATACTGTGGCAAAAATCACCCCTATCTGCACCAAACAACACACCCAATTTCAGAGCCAGTCTGTACTAGGAGGATTCACAGTATGGAATTAGCAGAGTGGTTACCCAGCAGTGGCAGCACTGATTTGGCACTCCCCCTGCTTCAAACCTGAGAGCACAGTTCATTTTAGCATAAAAGTCAATTTATTTTCATGGAAGTATTTGTTTTCATTCTGGGAGGAAACTGCAGATCTAGAACAGCTTCAGGTCTCTCTCTCTCTCTCTCGTACCAGACTGTCTGATCATTTCAATTTGTCCTTTAATTTTTCTTGCCTTTCCTACTGGAACAGCAGAAACCTGCCTGGCAATATAAATATGAAAACAAACTGGGAAGTAATGTAAAACAGTAATTCAGGTAACTTGGTCTAGCTTTGCTGTAGGTTACTACAAGTCCTGCCATAAATCACAAGACAGGCACCAATTTCTGGTTTGAAATGTAATGCACGTGCAAGGCTTTCCCTGACTCTGCTTTTGTCTCTTTCCCACTGAAACAACAGCGAGTTGATACAGAACATGAAGTTTACAAACATCATCGAGTTTACAAACAATATTCAGTTTACAAACAACACTGAGTTTGCAAACAACTGAGCTGACAGTGACTGAGTTGCTAAACACAGTGTCCTGAAGCATGAGGACAATCTGGAGGTCTCCACACACAGCCATATCCAGAGCAGCCCTGCTCCTAACATCCTCAGCTCAGTCAGCCCAACTGGAGGCAGCAGCAGTAGGTCCAGCAGGAGCCTGAAGGGACAGGACAGCTCAGTCCCTTCCTCCCAACATAAGTAATTGCTGCATGAGTCACTGGCCCTCTCTGTCCCGGTTTCTCTGTCTGGACAATGTTAACACAAAAGTACCTTCCAAGCAAAAGTGCTGCTTTAGAATTCCAGACACCAAAGAGAAGAAATGTTCCTGTTCTGGACAGAAGCAATGCTCTGCCTTATTCCCAAGCTGCCTGCGTTGCCAGCAACAGGCACAGATCATTGCTGCAGTCACCACCAGCTAAAACGCATTAACACTTGTGCACTAAATCAGTTCCTTCCATGAAAGCAGTAGTCAAGCAAAAACTACTCTGGTTATGGAGTGGGGAAAGACGAGAGAAATGAGGTCACATTTTCCTCAAAAACACTGTATGCCAATTAAAAAGACTCTTTTCCAACAGTTATCTGTTGTGGGAGCCATGAGACACTGCCGATAACAGGCCTTAATGATTTGAACATAAGGAGAAACTTTTTTGTGGAGAGTATACCAGAGCCCTGGCCCAGGCTGCCCAGAGGGGTTCTGGAGTCTCCTGCTATAGAGAGATACCAAACCCACCTGGATGTGTTCCCTGTTGAATCTGCTCTAAGAGAACCTGCTCTCCAGATGATCTCCAGAGATCCTGCCCAGCCTCTACCATCCTCTGATTCTGTGCTAACAGCAATGGCTCACTCTGAAGGACCTTCAACTACAACATGACCTCAGGCAACCAACACATCCTGTGAAGAACACACAGCTTAACCACATGTGACCTTATTTATTTTACTTCTTCCTCTTTTCTTTACATCTCACTAAAATCCCAACTGTCCTACTGAAATCCACCCTTCTGATTTTGCCTGCCTAGAGGAGGAAGCTTCTTCACAATGAAACCTTGCAGGATGGAAGAATGACGAGGAAGAGGGTAGTATCAGGTCAGACAAGTATGACTGGAAACCCCAGTGTGAAGACTCCAAGCATTTCAAAGTTGTTTCCATAGGTCTATTCCCACCTCATTCTAAGCAAGTAAGATTAGCACGTATTACAGAGAAGATTATGCCTCACTAGAAGGCCTTAATTATATTTCAGAAGGTTCCTGTAATACATGCACAACCTTAATGTGGAATTTTCTATCCTATTTATAGCATATAGGCTCATTTTGATACTATTACTTTTCTATGAAAGTTCCTTTGAAGTCGGGTAATTACCTTCAGCGAAATATTTAGCCTGTTTTAAGAACTGAATGGTGAGATTTGTGTAGAACAAGGAAGCCTCAGATGCAGAGTACACTCCAGTTGTTGTGGGATTCTCTGTGTTAAGGCAGAGTCCAGAGTGCTGCCTGCTCTCACAGAATCATGAATTTACTGAGGCTGGAAAAGACCTCTAAGATCATCCAGCCCAGCCTATGACCTAACGTCACCACATCAGCCAGACCATGACATTACGAGCCACAGCTAGTCTGTTCTTAAACATATCCAGGGATGGAGACTGCACCACCTCCCTGGGCAGTCCATTCCCGGGTCTGATCACCTTTTCCATGAGGAAGGGCTTCCTAACATCCAACCTAACCCTCCCCTGGCAGCTTCAGGCCCTGCCCTCTTGTCCTAGTGCTGGTTGCCTGGGAGAAGAGCCTGATCCCCACCTGACTACAACTTCATTCAGGTAGCTGTAGGCAATAAGGTCCCCCCTGAGTCTCAGCACCACCCCTTCCAACTGAGCAAACAATGCTCAGCTGTTTACAGGAGGCACCTCTCCATTTTGTAAAGCTGGCTTTACAGAAGTTCCTAACCAAGTCTGCAATCCTCTGTCTTTGTATTCTTCTTTCCCAAGTAACCCACTGAACGGCCTACAGCAAACATCAAATAACCTCAATCAGCAAGAAGGGTGGGAGGAATAGGAGGAAGGATCTGAAACACAGGTACACCGAAGGGCTGAGGTGGGAAGGGAACCTTTGGAAGTCACTTCATGCAACACCCCTGCTCTAGCAGGGCAACTCAGAACCAGCTGCTCAAGATGGTGTTTGGCACCTTCCAGCCTTGATTTGCTGAGTGAAAGGTTCAGTTCGAGGGTTAAAAACTGTGTCTATCTACAGGCTACTATAAGGTCCCTCTAGAGGTTTCTCTTCTTATTATAAAGTTACTCCTCACGAACACCTTGAGGTCACACTTAAAACTCTGGTGTGAACTGTGCCAGACATGGAGGTTGTGGAAGAGCTTCCTCCAGGGTCATGCACGACGCCTGCCTCTCTGCGCAGAGCAGCACAGAGACAAGGTGTGAGTGCCACAGGCTTTTCCCCAGCGCTCAGCAGCCACCACGTCTCCTCCGTGGCCGATTCCCACAAGATGGCAAGGCACGGTTTAATCTGCACTTAATCTGAGATTTTAAGCTATGACTCCTTCAGTGACGCAAATTCTGCAGAGCCCTGCCTCTCTGCATGGCACTAACAAGCCACTTCCCCCCCTCACCCCGCTGAATGAAAATACTGCCCATCTCTCCCTGCTGACAGCAGAGCCCTGGGTTCTTACAGCCCTGCTGCAAAACAAAAGTTGAGGTAACTTCTAAATGAAGGCAGTTTCAGGTTGAGAGATCTCCCTGCACAGCAGAACATCAGAATGGGAAAGAGTTGAGAGTAAAAGAACTGTGAGACAGAAACAAACAACTTGCTTTGCTTTGGGTTTAAGTTTTGATTTGTGATTTTGACTCAAATTTTTTTATTTCATTTAGGTTTAAGATTTCTCAGCTCTGATGGTCATCCCTGCTACTAGTGGTTTGTTTTAAATGAATCTTAAACCAGACTTCACCTAAACCTTCAGGAAGAAATTTAAACTGAAATGGAAAATTAATGCCGGTTCAATCAGTGCAACCCCTCAGTTACACTAAATCCCCAGCACCCAGTTGGGAAAAAAGAAATAAAATGGTGTTTCTGGTAGCCTTGAATGAAGTCAGAGAGAAAAACAACTTCTTTGCCAAGAGCTGAGGAAAGGCTTCCCCTTCTTTTCACCCTCTTTACGGTTTCTACTACTTTGTCTGCTTGAGCTGATGTTCCAGCTCCGTACCCCGGAACACTGCACTGCTGGATGAGTCCCTGCCTGTCTGCAGCTAGGGACAAAGCCCTTAGGTTGAGCAGTAAAGCAACAAGAGAGGCAGCAGCCTCTGGCAGCCATGGGAACAACAATTTCTACAGAACAGAGGCTGAAATTTCAGAGGGAAATAATCCAAACTGTCGTAGCCAGCGTAGCCGGCGGGGGCAACAGCACTGCCTTCAGTTTTAAGGCAAAAAAGGCAAAATGTTAGCAGAGACGTAGAGACGTGCATGGACCTGACTTCACCATCCTCTAAAGGGTCATCATAATGAAAGCCCCATACCTGCACGAGGTAATCAAGCAGCGCAGGAATTCTGCCTGCACAAAACACAAACACAAACATCAAAACAGATGGCGCAGTTACATTCATCAGTTAATGCTTGCAGAGAGCTTTGAAAATGCAAAGCGCTGTGAAGGTACCAAGTGCTTATGGTCTTGTCTAGACATCACCAGGCTCATTTTTCTATCTCAACCTCTGCAGGCCAGACAGTGCCTCTCTGTAGACGTTTGCACTGTGCTGTTTTCCCATCGCGGGGAGCGTTTGTGAGGGAGGACTAGCAGGGGAGCAGCTTCCACGGGTGGAAAGCACCAAGCCAACAGCTCCCGATAAAGCAGCACCAGGCAGCAGTGGGCTAATCATCATCAGGGAATCAGATGGAAGTCAAAATGTACTGCACTAGAATCAAAACAAACACATTACTATGTAAAATACGCATTTAAACAACTCTTTTTCAGATGTGTTTCATCAGGGAAACAGGTAAAGCTTGAGGCTGTCACAACAGATGAACCTTTACACAGCAATTTGCTGTTAAGGGTGAAGAGCGTTTGCTGCACTAACGAGCCGGCAGGAAAGAAACATCTCTGACAGAGTAAACTCCCCGTCTGCAGACTTCACAGAGAGAGGGAAGTGCAGAGGCAGGCACAGTCCAAGTCAGGAATTTTACAAAACGTGCTGGGAACAATGAGATCACAGACTCTGCGGAGGTTTGGAGGGAAATCCATTGAAACAATTTCAAAACTTGCACTTTTTATTTGCTCCAAGGAATGCAGCATGGGAAGAAAATGAAACTCCAGAGACTTGTTCTGCAATACATGAGCCCTCTGTGTCAGCCTGCCTCGCAACCTAAACCAAACCAGGCTGTTCCCATGTTAAGAACCCTTTCCCAGTCAGCTTATATTGTAAATGAGGAAAGAAGTCTGATGTTCCACCAAAGGTGTAGACAGCTGAAAAACCTAATTCCTTAGTCATACCCTAAAAATAGACCCAGACTGACCACCCATCCCCTAAACATAGACACAGAATGACCACCCAGTGCATAACCAGTGCTAGTGAGCAGGGATCTGAGAAAGAGATGTCAGCTCATGGTTAGGAGGAGTGTGGGGTTGGTGTGTGGAGACCTGAGGGTGAAGCAGCTTCTAGGCACAGAATCACAGAATCTCTTTGATTGGAAAAGACCTTTAACACCATCAAGTCCAATCTTTGACCCATCACTACCAGGTCACCCATAAACCATGTCTCTAAGTGCCAGGTTCATATGTTTCAACCCCCACCAGGGATGGGAACTCCAGTCCTGCCCTGGGCAGCCTGTTCCAAAGGCTCATCACTCATCATCCAGTCTTAATCTCCCTTGGCACAACCTGAGGCCACTTCCTCTGATCTTGGGGAACATCACTTGTCACTGGAACCAGTCTGATTTAACTCCATTCACCACTGCCCTTTGGACTTGGCCATCCAGTCCCACTGACACAGTCCAACACACTCCAAGGCAGCAGTGACCAGATCCATGGGGGACAGCATCCCTTCTGCTCTACCTTGAACAGAAGCCCAATGTTGGTCAGGGTGTTCGGAGCTGGGATACAGAAGACTGAAGGAAGAGGTGATTGTGTTTAGAAAATTGATCTATTCCACACTAAAAATAAAACACAAATTTTCTTTGTACATGCTGAAATGAGGGGGGAAAGACTGTTCCATACAAGTACCTGATGGGTATACAGGAAAGCTAGAGAGGGACTTCTTACCAAGGACTCCAGTGACAGGACAAGGGGGATGGTTTCAAGTTAAAAGAGACAGATTTAGCTTAGATCTTAGGAAGAAATTTCTCCGTGTGTGGGTGCTGAGGCCCTGGAACAGGCTGCCCAGGGAGGTTGTGGCTGCTCCATCCCTGGAAGTGTTCAAGACTGGGTTGGATGGGGCTTTGGGCAACCTGGTCTGGTGAGAAGTGTCCCTGCCCATGGTAGGGGGTTGAGTTGGGGTTTGATCTTTTGGAGAGAAGCATAGGAGAAAGGGACCTGGTGGTCTTGGTGGACAGCAGGATGACCATGAGCCAGCAATGTGGCCAAGAGAGCCAACAGCATCCTGGGGTGGATAAGAATGGGGATGGTTAGCAGATTGAGAGAGGTTCTTCTCCCCCTCTACGCTGCCCTGGTGGGACCTCATCTGGAGTATTGTGTCCTCAGTCCCAGAAGGACACGGAACTGCTGGATAGAGTCCAGTGCAGAGCCATAAAGTTGATGAAGAGAGTGGAACATCTCCCTTATGAGGAAAGGCTGACGGAGCTGGGTCTCTTGAGCTTGGAAAAAAGGAGACTGAGTGGTGACCCCATTAATATAATGGGTCATGGTGACCCCCATGTTTGTAAATATGTGAAGGGCAGGTGTCCGGAGGATGGAGTCAGTCTCTGCTCAGTGGCATCCAATGATAGGACAAGGGGCAATGGGTGTAAGCTGGAACATAGGAGGTTCCACATAAATATGAGGAGGAACTTCTTCACAGTGAAAGTGTGCTCTGCCCAGCAAGATTGTGGAGTCTCTTTCTCTGGAAACATTTAAAACCTACCTGGCCATGTTCCTGTGCAACTTGATCGAGGGGATCCTGCTGTGGCAGGGGATTGGACTGTTTGATCTTTCATCCAGGTTCCTTCAACTCCCTAACATTCTGTGATCTCTGAGGTCTCTTCCAACCCAAACTAATCTGTAATTCTATCCCCCAAAATCCACCTTCTTACTCTTCTGGGGGAGCATGCAAAAGGTCTACTGTTAACTCACGGTTCCCATAAACTGTATCGCAAAGATCCTACATACTGTAGATTTCCTTGAATACCAGTGAGCAGTAAAATTGTTTTCTTGCCCTTGAGGTTTTGTTTTACTCATTTTTCAGCTGTCTCTTCAGCTATTAGACATTAATTTTTTAAGCAGAAGTCTTAGTCTCATTAGCATTCCTATTTACCCATTTGTTCTCAAATAATTTCTGTCACTGTCCCGAAAAGAAAACTTTACTTGGAAAAGGATTAAAATAATAAAAAAATAGTCCTTTGTACTGGCAGAGTACATCAAAGAGCAATGCCAACACTACACCAACTGCTTTTCTTTCCAGGGAAAGCGTTGCCTCTCCCTCTCATTGCCAAAAGCATCTGCATCTACAACAAGCCCAATTTTCAGTCTCATCTGCACTGGGTTACCCTTTCCTCACCCGTAATTTTGCATATGCTCACATAATTATGCCCTGAAATTTGCAACTACAATTACTTGCTGACACACTTTGTTATTTGAATGATAAAGTATTTTGATTGTATCCAATGAAAACAAGATTAAGATGTGGAAGCAAACGTGTTTTAGCAGCTCTAATGGACTAACTTCAGAGTATGTTGGTTTAAGGCAACATAACCCTCTACTGGCATGTACCTGTACTGAGGGATCATCTAGAGACTTTGCATTAAAAGCAGGAGGCTATGCTCCCACATCTGCACCTGCCTGGTAAGAAATACAGATACACAGGAACAAGAATCTTTTTTAAATTTAAAAAAATAGTGGGTTTTTTGCATGAAAATCAGCAAGTTGACAGTGGTAGATGAATGGAGTCATTCACATAACCCTAGCAGCACCTAACAACAAGGTACTGCTACTGTCAGGTGAATAACTCCATTCAACCCCAGGTACCAGTACAGGTTGGGGACTGACCTGTTGCAGAGCAGTGCAGGAGAATGGGACCTGGGGGTCCTGGTGGACAGCAGGATGACCATGAGCCAGCAGTGTACCCTTGTGGCCAAGAGGGCCTATGGTATCCTGGGTGGATCAGAACGAGAGTGGTTAGCAGATTGAGAGAGGTTCTTCTCCCCCTCTACTCTGCACTGGTGAG
>JAOXOE010033042.1:0-10529 GCA_028565055.1 Phoeniculus purpureus
GAACTTCTTCCCAGTGAGGGTGACAGAGCACTGGAACAGGCTGCCCAGGGGTATTGTGGAGTCTCCTTCTCTGGAGACAATTAAAACCCACCTGGATGTGTTCTTGTGTGACTTGGTCTAGGTGATCCTGCTGTGGTGGGGGTATTGGACTAGATGATCTTTCGAGGTCCCTTCCAGTCCCTAATGTTCTGTGATTCTGAGAGTCGCTTCACTAACATCTCTTCTCCACTGATACCAGCTTCAGTTGTTCACAGATCAGCAAGAAAAACATGGGATAGTCCTCTCCGTCCTCATCCTGATTTGAAGTTTACTGCTTTTGTTTCAGAACTGCAAAAGGCCTTGGAAACACAAGAGCTACCCTGTTCCTCCCACACACTCACATCTCATGCGTGAGTAAGGGATGCTGTCCTTTTCATAGCATTCTACTTCGTGACTCATCTTCCAAAATCAACTTGAGTTTGCATTGGGCAGTCAAGCAATGATAATGTGAGCTCTTCCCAAAGGCCTCCACGGGGGCATGCAGTCAGCAGCATGCCCCCAAACCACAACAGAATGCAAAGGAGGACAGTCCTTGTCTATTTTTATCTGTTTCTGTGTTGAATATCTTCTCAGGCTTTCTGGGCTCTGTCCAGATGTTCTCTGCCACTGACTTAGGCTGCTCCTAGGTGGCCCTTGCCCAGATGCATTCCCACTGCTGGATCAACAGAGGCTCCTGCAGGAAAACTCTACCTTCTGCAAGGTCTGTCTGCCAAGAAAAGCTCTTCAGAAGCGTCATCCACAGCCCTGAGAAGGTCCAAAGCTCTGGTATGCATCACAGTTGCCAGCACAGGCACTTTAAAAGCGTGATTGATGTCAAAACACTCATGCAAGTACCCTCAAAGTGAGATACTCGATAGGTGAAGCATCTTTCAACTATCAGAGTGATTTTATCAGATCCAACTGCCATGTTGTTGACTAGGGCTTGAGTACCCAACACAGCCAGCCCACACTGTTGATTATGGGATCCCAGACTGTCCCCCAGCTCTTCACTGTGATGGGTGAGACCTTACTGCCATTTGCTGGATGTGTCCTGCAGCACACAAAGGGTTACTGCACAACCAAGGCATTTGTGGTGTGGCAAGGACATACAAGGGAGGCATTAATCACCAGGAAAAATGTGAGGAATGTCACCCTCTGTAAAACCAAGCCCTTGTTATCAGCTTGAAAGACTGCCATTCTGTCCAAGGCTGAGGTTTGCTTCCCTCTCAGACCTCCATCAAGTCAACACCACTGACACGAGGCATGATTTACTTTTCACTCTGCAGACCTGAGACCTACATGGTCACTAGTCACCCTCTAACTACAGCTATAGAGACCTCTGCGCTTTGACAGGTCCCCTGGGACTTTTCAGGGCTGCAGGAATTTGGATTCTCAAAACAAAAAGTCACAGCACTTCCGGGCAAGTTTGCCCCACCACACTTGGAACGATTGGCTTCTGCAGATCTGGGGAGATTTGGTGCAGGTGGGACAGAGGAAAGAGACCATTAGCTCCGTGCTTGGGACAAACAGAAAGTAGGGGTGACAAAGCAATGAAGATGAGCTTAGTGAGGTTGTGGGGCAGTTGTTGTGGGAAGGAACAGTCTTCAAGGGCTAGAAGGATGGTTGTACCTGTAATGCAGTTCCTGGGTCAATTCTAAAGACTCCCTGGTCCTCAAATGCAATGTTTCCTCTTGCTAGGGGTCACTTCAGTCTATGGGCTGGTTAGATGGGAATATCCCTACAATACAAGTAACGCCTCACAGATTTCCCAGTGAACGAGGAAGAGTGATCAAGTATTAGAACAGGTTTCTCAGGGATGTCATGAAGGTCCTGTCCTTGGAGGTGTTTAAAAAAATGGGTGGATGTGGAAGTGGGAAACATGTTTTAGTGGGTATTGTGGGGTTCGGTTGACAGTTGGACTGGATGATCTTGTAGGTCTCTTTAGTGGGTATTGTGGGGTTCGGTTGACAGTTGGACTGGATGATCTTGTAGGTCTCTTCCAACCTTATGATTCTATGGTTCTAAGAATATTCCTCAGAAACTTCCAGGCATGTAGAGGACCTTCACAGGGCTACTTCTACACCTCCCCCCCACAAGTCCACACACACAGCCTTTTCCTCCAGGGTTTCAGCTTGCACCTAATGGACTACTCCCGTTTTGGCTTCCGTTCTAGTCATTGCCGCAAATGTCGCTGGAGAAGGTTGAGAATGGACATCTGAAAAAGGAGCTCTCCCTGTGACCATGTCAATAGCTGAAGGACAAAAAGCAGTCCTCTGTCTGGAAGGTCTGGTCGTCTCTTAGCACTGAACATCTGTAGTGCTGTGATTCCTTCCCTCCGTTCACCATCAGATGGCAGAAGGAGCTTCTTACTCCCTGAGTTTTAAGCCACAGCTCTGATGTCTCTTTACATCTAAAGAGGACTTACAGGAGTGTTTCATTTGTTAGTGGAAATGCTTTTTCCTGGTGGTGAGTTTGCCCCAGTTACATAAACAAGGGTTATATACCTGAGGATAAAGGTGTCATAGAAGCCAAATTTTGTTCCCTGTCCTCTCTGAAGCAAAGCTGGTCCCAGCTTATAAGTGATGGAGCTGGGACAGAAATGGGTACATGGCTTCACAGAACATTAGGGATTGGAAGGGACCTTGAAAGATCATCCAGTCCAATCCCCCTGCCACAGCAGGATCCCCTAGATCCAGTCGCACAGGAACATGACCAGGCAGGTTTTAAATGTCTCCAGAGGAGGAGACTCCACAACTTCTTTGGGCAGCCCATTCCAGTGCTTCATCACCCTCATCGTGAAGAAGTTCCTTCTCATATTGATGTGGAACCTCCCGTGTTTCCATGCAATCCAAGCCCTCAGTGCCATCTTTGGGGCAATCCTCTAGATTATAAGAATGGCAGCCTTAGAGGGACTCACTAGCACCCAGATATCTCTGGTCTCTGCTACTGCCCATAGCAGGGTCCAGGGACTAATCTGCAGGAGTCTACTTCTTTCCCATGTGGCTCCTTTTGCTTCTCTGACCCAAGACACAACTGTAACTAGAAGATGGAGGAGCTACGTCACTTGCTCTCTTGGAGGTATGATGAGCCAAACCACAGAATCACAGAGAACCACAGAACATTAGGGATTGGAAGGGACCTTGAAAGGTCATCTAGTCCAATCCCCCCACCACAGCAGGATCATCTAGACCAAGTTGCACAGGAACATATTCAGGAGGGTTTTAAACCTCTCCAGAGAAGGAGGGAGATGTGAAGCCTTTTCCAGTCCATTGCCTTCTGGGCTGAGGCAGATGGGGATGAATATTGCAGACCGTTAGTTTGTTGGGATAAGCTGAGTTGGAGTGATAACCTTCTTCACTATCCAAGCCAGTGTAGCTGGAAGAGATGGGGACAAGAACCCCAAAGGCTTATATTTACTTCATCACTGAACACAATTGTGAGAATTTTTTTGAATGAATTTTGCACCTTCACTCCCTTGTGAGGGAGATTTTCACAGAAACCAAGTGCAGAGCCAAAGGAGTGAAGGCTTCTCTCTGATTTATCCAAGCGGAGCGCTGCAATCCCACCCGCTTTTCCCGTGGTTCTTGCACGATATCACAAACCTCTCGATATTTGTTTTGGAGAAATTACGACGCAAAAGACCCCCCAATGTGCCGGCACCCCTTTAATACTGCACAGATCTTACGTGTTTGGTGACCCCAGAGCGGCCAACAACAGCTGTTACATCTCATTGGGAATGACAATGATTCAGAACTAAGGAACGTTGACGGGTCAATTGATTTTAACAGAAATTCAGCGGAGAGCAATGCAGACAAGCCTTCCCATTTTGCACTGGTGCTCGTGTCTGGGTGTGCCAGCTCCTCATGGTAGTGTCAGTTCTCAGGGATGTTAGCCCCAGGTTTGGTTTATCTGCTCCTCTTTTTGCCAGGGCAACAGCTCACAAGGTATCTGCGTTGCCGTTCATAGCCTACGATAAATCTCACCCCCAGGGAGACAACTGCTTTTTTTCTCTGATTTGCTGAGGGTGTTTTTCATGGCTTTTCTTGGCTCGATTCAAGAGAAGAACAAATATCAAAACCAGGGAAATGTTTCAGAAAGTGATACTTCCCAGTTTTAAATCCTCATTAATTAACTTTCCCTTCTGGCTTCGTCCTCAAAGCTGATCTAGTCACCCTCTTGCTTAGCTGGGGAGAGCCGATGCAGCGCAGCACACACACAAATTCCCACCTTACACCTCTCATGTAAGAAGGAAATTATATGTTTGAAGTCCACGTTGGTTTTTCAATCCCAGGGTAGCATGAATCCAAGATCAGGACACAGCTTGTGCATTGAAACTAGACTAAAATAGTCATTACTGAGATGTTTCAGGAGTCTTCCTTGTTGCTAAGCTCCAAAATCACGATAATTCCTTTGCTTATGTTTTTTTAATTATTTTTTTAACCCAAGCTGACATTCTTTCCTAGCACAGAAAACATGTCTGTACCGCAGTTACAGCAGCAGCTGCAAGCTGAAAGCTCTGCACGCGCAGAGCGACACCCCAGCAAACCAAGTCTCTTTTCAAGACAGAGTGATCACTTTACAAGGAAGGCAGAGGGGTTCGGGGCTGGTCTCTGCCGCTCAGACTCTGTGTGAGACCATGCACATCACTTTGGGTCATGTCTCCAGATCTTTGCTTGCCGTTGGAAAGCCCTCAGTCAGGCCATCGTGCACCATGAGGGCTCCATCATGTTCTCAAGGAGCCATTATTGAGTCCCAGCAGCTCATACTGGGTCGTGCACATCAGTTACAACAACCTCCAGCAGTGCTACAGGCTGTGGGAAGAGTGGCTGGAGAGCTGCCTGATGGAAAAGGACCTGGGGGTCTTGGTTGACAGCCAGCTGAGCAGGAGCCAGCAGGGTGCCCAGGTGGCCAAGAAGGCCAATGGCATCCTGGCCTGGATCAGGAACAGTGTAACCAGTAGGAGTAGGGAGGTGGTGGTGCCTCTGTGCTCTACTCTCATGAGCCTGCACCTTGAGTACTGGGTCCAGTTTTGGGTACCACAGTACAGGAAGGACATTTTGGTGCTGGAGTGGGGTCACAGAAGGGCAACGAGGTCTGGACAACAGGCCCTATGAAAAGCAGCTGAAGGAACTGGGGTTATTTAGTCTAGAAAAGAGGAGGTTGAGAGGAGACCTTATTGCCCTCTACAGCTACTTAAAAGGAGGGTGGTGCTGGTCTCTTCTCCTGGATTACTAATGGTAGGGTGAGAGGAAGGGGCTTCAAGTTGTATCAAGGGTGGTTTAGATTGGATATTAGGAATATGTTCTTTACCATGAGAGAGGTCAGGCACTGGAGTCGGCTGCCCAGGGAGGCGGTGGAGTCACTATCCCTGGAGGTGTTTAAAAAACGAGTAGATGTGGCACTTAAGGCCATAGTCTAGGGGTTAGGGAGATGTTGAGATGAGAGTTGAACTTGATGGTTCTGGAGGTCCTTTCCAGCCTTGATGATTCTATGACACCTTCCCCTCACCTCTGTGCCAGTAAATCGTAGAATGATCTTGGTTGGAAGGGATCTCATAGATCATGTAGTTCCAACGCCCCTGCTACTGCTATAGGCAAGAACTCCTCTCACCAGACCAGTTGATTCCAGAGGTACACCACCACCCCAAGACAGTGAGTTTGATGGCTGCTAACCTTGGTCTTACCTCCAGCAAATCAAACACAACCTACTAGCAGATGCTTTGTACAACTTTACTACCAGATAAAGTGACTCTGAAGCATGGCAAACAGAGTCAGGTGAGTAAAGACATCAATTGATGATCCCAGTTTGAAGAGGAGAGAGCTCCAGCTCAGAGACATAAGGTGTCTTAGCCTTGCAATGCTCAGGCTTCTCTCAGGCCATGCATCCCTCAGCCCAGATTCCATCCATATGGGTAAGATTGTCCCCTCACCTCTGACTAAACTAGCTTTGTCTCCACTGCTTGATGGAAACCATCCCTGGTCTGCTTGAGACCCTGAACCACACCTGGAGTGAGAGGCTGCTAGACCTATCTAGCAATAGGGATCCTTGGGTAGATCTGTTGGATCTGCACTCAGCAATAAAGCTGTTGGTCCTTGTCTGCAGAACTGTCTTCCTCTGGGCAGGTAGGTGTCTCCATCCTTTTGAAGACCCCTTATTAGATCCCTCCTGCCTGCAATTACCATTCTTAAACTGCTAGTTCTTATGCTTTGGAAGCCTCTAGGTGTCCAGGGTAGGCTCACAGATACGCAAGCAAGAAGACCTCATTTGTGGGTCCCTAATTGGACAGTCTCCTGGAAATTTCAAGTCAGAAAACCATTGGTGACTCCTACAGGAAGAGCAGTTTTGAAATTTGTGTCTCTCTGTTGAAGCAGCCCAAGGATGATCTGGCCAGGGGCTGATTTTCTCTTTAGTCTTGGAAGCAAAGACTGGGACAACCCTCCACTGAGGTTGGAATTAAAGTTATGATGGACCATGACGTGTTCCATGAAGACTCCATTCTGGTGGGATTTGAGTCCCACCAGGTTGGGATGAGAATAGGGCATTTCTAAACATCTACAGAGGATCTGTGTGGACAAACTTGTTTTAGGTTGTCCTTCTGGGGACAATCCAGTGTCTGGGTAAGGAACCCCATGTAGAAGGCACAGATCGAATAGCCTTGATTATTTATGCATTATCCCCAGCCCAAAGGCCAGGTCTGTTCCAGGAGCACCAGGCGAATTAAGTATCCTGGAGAAATTCATATGAGGCTGGCCGCATTTCAACAAGAGCTGGGCTCCTGTGTTGCTTTGGCTCCCTTAGAAGATTTCAGCCTTTAACGAATTAATAACAACGGGGAGACAAACAGGGCATTTTAAAGCACACAGTGTCCAACCCTCAGCAGAGGTCACTGGATGTCTGTCACTTTGCAGCAGCTGAGGATCTGACCCAGAGACAATTTACTTTGTTTGGGGAAAAATTCCTTCCTGAGCATCTCAAACAGGCGAACATTGGGCTTTCAATCCACCCGATTGCCTTCAGCAGGAACGTCCTTCAACCACACAGGAACTTTAGAAAAGAAAAAAACTGCAAGGAAAGTTTCCCAAGCCCAAAATGAATTTAAATAAGCCAAGACTCGAGCAGCAGACTCATTAGTCTCGCTGCTGTGTGTTGCCTCTTATTTCTGCCATGGCTCTGCACTTTCCAGCAGCTGCTTCTGTCAGGGGACACACCTCCCTACCCAGCTGGGTTGGAGGATGGAAATTCGGACACCCAGCCCTGTCCATCCTGCCCAGCCTGCTGTGCTGTAATTGCAGTCTGCCATCTCAGGCAAAGGGACAGATTTGTTTAAATGAAGACAGCCTCGAAAGCACCTGTCCCCAGATGAAAATTATTCTGTCTCCAAAGTCGGTATGAAAGGTGCAATTTGTGCCCGTGACTGAGTTATATTAAAAGCTCCCCCAGACTCCCTTGTATCATTATCCGAGTAGGCACTGATGCACTTTTCTTCCAGACACATCAGGATGGCTTCAGGGCTGGAAGGAGAGGCACTTCTAGCATATGCAGAGCAGTATTTGGGTGAGGCACATGTACCGGTGAGTTCAAGGCTGGCTTGCAGGCTGTTATTTCAGAACAGCTCTTACTCAGATTAGTCACTTCACAGCTTGCCTTGCTGGCATGTTTTTATTCCAGATTCAAGGATTAAGTCCGCACCAGCCACATCTTTCTTTGTTGATTCATCCCAGGAGGACCTGTCCTTGTAACCTGGCTGTGCACCTGTACTGGAGATGCCATTGAGTGGTACCCACTGGCTCTGGCACTGACTCCGGCCATGCAAGCGCAGAAGAAGCTTGCAAAGCCCAGGAGTGTTCCCTCCCATGTTGCAGCTTTTCAAAGGACACTGGGGGATGTCTTCATTCAGTTTATGGCCTCTCTGTCACACTGTATGATGTGATGATATTAAATGTGTCTTCCAACCAAACAGTTCTGTGATTCCATGATTGGTGGTGGAGTCTCCTTGTCTGGAGATGTTTAAAACCTGCCTGGATACGTTCTTGTGCGACTTGGTCTAGGTGATCCTGCTGTGGGAGGGGGATTGGACTAGATGATCTTTGGAGGTCCCTTCCAATCCCTAATGATTCTGTGATTCTGTGATTCTGTGTTTCTATGACTCTATGATTCTATGACTCTATGACTCTATGACTCTTCTATGATTCTGTGATAAGGGCACTCTGGTAGTGGAGTCATCTTCCCTGCACCGCTACTCATTTCCTTCGTACCAACCTTTTCCCATCCTTGGCAACTCTTGGTTGAACAAAAGCTGGGATGACACAGCTGAAGCATAGAGCACCCAAACCAGTGTGAACCACGGTGCACAGCAGCGCGACACGGCTGCTCATGACCCACTCAGTACAGCATGCAGGGGCTGGCAAACCAAGAAGAAAACCCTGATCCCCATTATTCCCTTTGAAGGAGAATCCATTGCTTCCTACCTGATCACCTCACCCATCCAGCATGTTCCCTACGGTCCTCAAATGCCATGTGAACCTGTATTGGATCTGCTTCATGCCTCTTTTCACCCTCTCTCTTGACTTCTGTCTTACTACTTCTTTTTTCTCACTTTAGTGAGGTTTTCTATGCCCCTTCAGCTTCCTCCCATCATTCCGTTTCACGTCTCTTCTTGCCTCACAATGTTTCTGGCAAAATATGGTTGCCAATCAGGCAACTAGGAAAAGATCTAAATTCTGAGCAAACAAACTTCTGAATATTTTAATTTACCCTTGAGACAAAAAAAAAAAAGAAGCCCAAGAAAGTCCAGTAGATGCATCAACCTGTAATTTGTTCATCAGGACGATGATTCTGGAGGGATTTAAGGTCTTCTTCTGCACCGGGTAGGAAGTTTGCTCACGTTATATGGGCTCACCTCACAGCTTTCCACTTTACCGGCACAACCTCATTGATCCAGGTGTAAAAAGCCATGGAGAGGAAAGAGGACACCCAGGCAATCAGGCACGAATGGAGAATTACAGCTCTTGCAACAACTCCCTGCTGCACGTGATGTGGGGAGCTCGGGAAGCACCGGTGAGAGCCAGCAGCTGGAGAATGTGCCCACGGGGTGATTTGTTGTATCCACATGTTTGTGATGAGGTCTTTGGCCTCCTGTTTACTTTTCCCATGTTCTTCCAGGGATCGCTGAGTGATGTATGTCATATACTGGCCCAGGTGGAAAGATCTCCTCCCAGGAGGATCCATACTGGGAGCAGCGGGAGGGGAGGGTTAGATTCCAGGCGCACAAATGCTGGGAAAGGAGAGACAGCTCTGGTCGCTGACATTTGGTGCACGGCAGACTTTAATAATGCCATTGCCCACCTCCAGCAAACGAGTCCTGGAGGAGCTGCAATTCTGGTTGTCAGAGAGGGAGAGAAAGGGTAATTAAAAGGCCCAGTGACAGGTAATGAGAAGGATGGAGCCACATCTCTGCTGAAAGACCTGGTGCTCTCACAGTCCCTCTCTCCGGCACATTCCTCTGTGCAAGCTCATCCCTTCACACCTCCCTCTCAGCCTGGGACCAGAAGTGACCTTCTCCAGAAACACAGATGGAATTGGACATGCTCAGCTCCCACTGCTGAAAGCATCAATTAGCGCTAATTGGATGGTGTTAGGGTGAGCGCACGTAGCGGGGGAGGAAGGGCAGGGAGTGTGAGGCTTATTAGGATTCTTTCTTCTTTTGCCTGAAAACGCAGGAAGCTTTGTGGTGAATGGATTTCCATGCGAGTTCCAGCAGGAACTGTTTTCTCAGGATGGAACTGTTATTCAAATGGTAAATACTTACTTCCCCCAATGAGACACTGAGGGAAGTATCAGTGGCCAGAGGCCTGAACTGGTGCCTTGTGCTGGCATTTCCCATGGAGCAAGAAAAGCTTTGAAGTGCCAAAAATAAGTGAGACTCTTGCAGAATCGTAGAATTGTTTGGGTTGGGAAAGATCTTTAAGATCATTGAGTCCAGCCATTACTACACTGTGCTAAACCCACCTCTAAACCATGACCCTAAGCTCCCGTTCCCCAGGACTTTGAAACACAACCAGGGATGGTGATTCAAGCCCTTCCCTGGGCAGCCTGTTCAAAGGACTTAAAGACCCTTTCCAGGAAGAGGTTTTTCCTACCAGTGTAGGTTGGGGACTGACCTGTTGGAGAGCAGGGTAGGAGAAAGGGAACTGGGGGTCCTGATGGATGACCAGCAGGATAACCATGAACCAGCAATGTGCTCTTGTGGCCAAGAGGGCCAACAGCGTCCTGCGGTGGATCAGAAGAGGGGTCATTAGCAGCTCGAGAGAGGTTCTCCCTCTCTACTCTGCCCTGGTGAGACCACATCTGGAGTATTGTGCCTGGAGTATTGTGTCCAGTATTGTGAGCCCCTCTGTTCAAGAAGGTACACAGAACTGTTGGATAGAGTCCAGTGCAGAGCAACGAGGATGATGAAGGAAGTGGAGCACCTCCTTTATGAGGAAAGGATGAGGGAGCTGGGTCTCTTTAGC
>JAOXOE010033043.1:0-10525 GCA_028565055.1 Phoeniculus purpureus
GCCCAAGGTTTTAAGGATTCTCAAGTCCTTCTGCTTTCTTCAGCTAAGCACGGACGAATTCTCCCCAATACCAAGCATCCCCCAGTCTTTCTCAGTGGCAGAAATGACCAACAGTCTCTCTTCCTGCTGATCAGGGCTCTATGAAATGGCGGCGGCCGCAGGGCCCTGGCCACGTGCGGGACCCATGATGGAGACCGACCACACGGCTGCATCAGCAGGGCCGCCCCCCAACTCTCTGCATGTGGCCGAGAGGGTTTTCCAGGACCCTTTCCTCTCCTCTCTCTCTGCCTCCTCCTGTCTCAGCTCCAGGAGGAAGAAAGAGGAGTTCCTTAGCTCACTGCGAGTCTGAAGCAGGTGGTGGTAGATCTGCACCAAAATCTTGCTTCTCCGGTCCGTGGCATCAGGTCTGGACCGGGCCTCTCCTACTTGCGCCGGGCCGCGGCTGTGTTTGCCTCGCTGGGGTGGTCCCTGCCGCTCCCTGCCGGTTGCAGGAGCAGACCCGACCCGACCCAGTGAGCCCCCTCCGCCGTCTTCCCCCCTCCACTGCTCCGGGAAGGGGGGTGGGGGGTTAGCACGGGGCTGCAGTCCCTGTGCTGGGCTGGAAGCCCGCAACAAAACAGAGCCAGGACCTCAATCCCTGTCACCTTTTATCAGCTCCTAGCCCCACCCCTTAAGGGCAGGTATTTAGGACAGGTCACTTCCCCCAGGACAGGTCACTGGGGGGAGGGGGTCCTCTCAAAACAACAGAACGTTTTTGTTTCTTCATGAAAGCACAAACCTGTAAATCTGAAAATTCTGGTAGTTTTCAAACTACAACACCTTCTTACCCTTTTTGAAGATTGGAGTGACATTTGCTATCCTCCAGTCCCTAAGCACCTCTCCTGATCCCCATGACTTAGAAAAGTTTATGTAGAGTGGCCTAGCAATGACTTCCACCATTTCCCTTAGCACTTGCAGGTGCATCCCATCAGGGCCCATGGATTTATGTACATCCAGTTTGCTCAACTGATCCCTAACCCAGTCCTCTCTTGTCTCAACTTCCTCTGGAGCCTTATTGGTCTGGGGTTTGATATCAGGACAGCCCCCAGAACACAGACAAAAACAAAGTGTTCAGTATCTCTTCTTTCTGTGTATCCTCTCTCTTCAGAGCACCCACCTCATTCAGCAGGGGGCCTACATTGCCTCTAGTTTTAGTTTTACTTGCAATACATTTATAGAAACTGTTTCTGTTGCCCTTCACCTTTCTTGCAAGGTTTAATTCCAAGGAGGCTTTGGCTTCCCTACATCCTCTGACTAGAGCCTTATAATCATCCCAAGTGACCATCTCTTCCTTCCATCTCCTGTAGACTTTCTTCTTCCTCTGATATTTCCTCTATTTATTCTTCCTGCTTGGGCAATCTAGAACAGGCTCTTGCCTTGTTAGCCTTCATTCTAATTTATAGCCACTCAACCATATAATCACTATCATTGTGTCTGTGTCATCAAAGGGCAAAAAACAATTATTTCCTACACAATGCCCGTTTCCCAATTCAAAGATTTAAAGTGATTTTATTTTCTGGTAATAAAGAAAGGAGAGTGCTTGAAAGTATTGTAAGAATTATATAGCTAAGTTTGACTATGGCTGCCAACTAAACTGAATCATATATGTCTATATCACTGCAGAATTCAAAAGACATAGAGGTGTAGGGATATCTAAATTCATCTGCAGAGCAGAGAGACACCTGTTGACTTTCAGAGTCCTTGGTCTGCAAGATAAATGTTAAACTAAATTCATCCTTTTTGTATCTTACAATTTACCTTCAGCCATGTTTTTCCTCTTGTGAAAGATAAGCGCACAATTTTATCACCACAGATGGCTTATTCATTTTAATGAAATAAAAAGTTTTCATTCTACTTTATCCATTTTCTATAATACTTTCTCAGTACAACCCTCTCTTTACTGTTTTCTTTAAATTGAAATGGAATTCATTCACTGCTATTGTTGTGAAGACTACACAACGAATATTTGTCACAAAAAAATCATTCATGGGAGAAGAATGGCAGAGACCTCAGACCTCATCCTTGAAATTTTTTGGAATCCAAACTCAAATGTTTCAAACTGCAGCACTGGAAAAAAGTGTCACAATTACATTCTGAGCTACTTTAAATCGGGCTTTTTGAGGTTGTGTAATAAATATTCTCAGAATCAATGTTGGGGACCAAATATTAAGAGCACACACAAACGAAGATATTAAATAGAGAGTTGTGAAGAGGACGGAACAATAATGAATGTTAGTTCTGTGTAAAAGAATCCTTTAAATGGTGAATTTCCCAATATTAATTTTTACCTTCTTAGAGAACAAAAACTAAAATGTAAAAACAGGCTGTGATTACAATTGGAGACCTATTCAGGGAATGCTTAATAGTCTGTATATCTCTGTTAAATTGGAGATGAAATGACCTGTAAAAGTCATTTCATGAGTTCATGTCAGAACATGGCACCTCCTGATTTTTGGCTCTCTGACAGGAGAGGAAGATTACCATTATCTACCTGATGCTCTAAGGGGAGGGGTCCTAACAGCATCAGAAACTTCAAGTACTAAAAGGTCACTGGCCTTTGGCCAAAGACTTCAAAGACGATCCTCTCCTGTAAGTCTGGGCAGCAAAATGGTAAGGAATCTTCTTAATTAAACACAATGAGAAGCGAAAATTTCAGCATTGATCTCTGAAATAACTGCTTAATCTGTTACTAAGCTAATGCCAGGGGTTTTAAATGGAATGGGGAATTAGGTTGCCAGGTGACTGAGTATTATGGCTGTGGGATGTATTTAATCTGCATGTACAGAGGAGTGCCTGAACTCTCAGTTTTTGTTGGCACTGTTTATTTATGAAAAAACACAATAAAAATAAAAATCCAGTAAGAAACAGAGCATTTCTATTTCTCCCACAGAAAATAAAAATTAATGAGACAAACCTTTGCACTTATAGAAGAAAAAGTGAATCTATAAGTTTTGTACATTGCAGTTTGAAATCTTGTATTCAGAAGACCACAGTTGCCAACATGGGAAAATTCTCTCTTAACCTTAGGTAAGAGCAGAGCTGTAGGAACAGAGCTCTGGAAGGTCAAAGTTTACTGTAATGAACATGACTGCACAATGTAGGGATATGCTGGCACACGTAACTAAGGCTGCCTCTGGGAAAAGAGTGTATCTGGGGATTACAAAACCACATAACTTTCCAGGGAAGGACACAAATTGTGTGGGTCCCAACATTATCTCCAGCGGTCTCTGTCTGTGGCCTGGAACTGCAGCTGTGCTTTTGTGGTACCAGATGCTGTCAACAGACAATGTGGACAATAAAGACTGAGGCTGGAGCTCTGCCCACATCTCTACCATTGACCTGTTTTCTATCCTTAGGCAAGTTATTAGCCTGTAACACCACTGGCACTGCAATTGTGACACTGTGCTTTTATTTACCAGACAGGATGTGACCTCAGTTGAGAACAGTGAAATAAATCGCTTAATAATTCAGAACAGAAATATAAATCAATCTCTCCCCTGTTTTCCCAGAAAATCAAATAAAGGATGCCTTATATCAACCCATGTCCCAACATAATCTAACGAAATCTCCCGGTCAGTTGGCCAATTTTCCACATCCAGTCCTTCTGAAAAATTACCTAACAGCAAGTTCTCTCTCTCCAGCTAATAGCTGAAAGAAAGTAACAGGGAGATCTACTCCTCCTAGCTTTTTCTAACTGCGTATTGCTGAGAGATCTTAGGAACAGATCTGTTCTTCCCTCTCTTTCCTTCCAATAGTTAAACCCACATAGCACGAACAACATTCTATTTTAATTACTGACTATTCACAAAATGCACTAGGGAATAAACAAAATTTGCTAAGTTCTGTTGACTTGACCCTGACTGGATATGTTACATCCACTCAGCTTTTTCATCTCCAAAATGATCATGGATCAAGATAAGGTCAGGGTGACGGCTCATGGGTAATACAGACTGAGTTAGGGGAAAAAAATTAATTTACTGCAAATCAAATCAGGGTAGAATAATGAGAAACAAAACTAAGTCTTAGAAAAATCTTCCTCCACTCCTCACTCCCTCTCAGACTTAACTTCAACCCAAATTCTCTGCCTGCTTTCCACCAGTGGCACAACAGGATGCAGAGTATGTGTTGTTGCTAATCACACATTGTCTCTGCCTCTCCTTCTTCCTCAAGGGAAGGCCTCATCACACTCTTCCCCTGCTACAGTGTCGGGCCCCTTCCATGGCAGAGAGTCCTTCATGAACTTCATCAATATAAGTTTTTCCCACAGGCTACAGTTCTTCATTAACTACTCCAGTATAAGCCCTTCCACAGGGTGAGTCTCTCAGGAGTGGACTGGTCCATTGCGTAGGTTACCCAAGACACCACAGGATCTGCCAGGAACCTGCTCCAGCACAGGCTTTTCATGGTGTTACAGCCTCCTGCAGGCATCCACCTGTCCCAGCTTGGAGTCCTCCATGGGCTGCAAGTGGATTTCTGCCCCACCCTGGCCCTCCATGGGCTGCAGATCAAGTGTCTGCCTCATCATAGTTGTCACCATGGCCTTTGTCACTTTGAGCTCCTCCTCCCACTTCTTCTTCACTGATATTGGTGTCTGCAGTGTTGCTTCACATTTTCTCAGTGCTCTCTTCAGTTGCTACAAATTTTTCCCCTTCTGATACATGTTACCTCAGAGTTGCTAACTCTGTGTCTAATCAGTTACAGAGCTGTTGAGTAAGGGTAGACCAAATGACATTATCTACCTAAACTTGTGCAAAGTATTTGACACTGTCCTGCATGACATCCTTGTCTCTCAAACAGAGAGATATGAATTTGACAGATGGACCACCCAGTGCATAAGGCTAGATGGTCACACTCAAAGGGTTGTAATCAATGGCTTAACGGCCAAGGCCAAGTCAGGTATGACTGGTGTTCCTCAGAGGTCTGTTTGGGTTCCAGCGCTGTTTAACATCTCTATTGGTTATATGAACAGTGGCAATGAGTGCACCCTTAGCAAGTCTGCTGGTGACACCAAGCTGTGTGGTGTGGTTGACACACTAGAGGAAAGAGGAGCCATCTAGAGGGTACTTGACAGGCATTGGCTCCATGTCCTGGGCCTGTGCAAACTACAGGAGGTTTAACAAGTCCAAATGTAAAGTCCTACATCAGAGTTGAGGTAATCTCAAACACAAATACATGCTAGGTGATGAATGGATTGAGAGCTCAAGATGAGCCAGCTGTGTGAGTGCAGCCCAGAAGACTAACGCTATCCTGGGCTGTATCGGAAGAAAAGTCACCTGCAGGTCAAGGGAGATGCTGCTTCTCCTCTATTCTGCTCTTGTGATACCTCACCTGTAGTACTGTTCCATTCTGTAAACTGCCATTTAAGAAGAACATGGAACTGTTTGAGCATGTCCAGAGGAGGATGACAAGGCTGATACATCTATCCTATGAGAACAGGCTGAGGGAGCTGTGACTGTTCAGTCAGCAGAAGGGAAGGCTCCAGGCTTACAGCAGCCATCTAGTACCTGAAAAGGGCCTACAGGAGAGATGAAGAGGGACATTTTATGAGGGGCTCTTGTGATAGGAAAAAAAGGTGGGGATGGTTTCAAGATAAAAGAGTGTAGATTTAGATTAGATCTTAGGAAGACATTCCTTATTATGAGGATGGTGAAATGGTGAATACTGGATCAGATTGCCTAGGGAGGCTTTGCAAGCCCCCTCTCTGTAAGTGTGCAAGACTAGGTTGAATGACACTCCATGCTATATGGTCTAGTGAGAGGTGTCTCTGCCCATTGCAGGCAAGTTGTTACTAGACGATATCTGAGGTCTCTTCTTATCTAAACCATTCTGCAGTTCCTTGACCACCGGACCAAGATGTGCTTGAAAGACTTGAAGACTGCATGAAGGGTGGGTGTATAAATTGTATGGATATAAATGCTGAGCGATTTCTCTCTTTGGGTTCCTTTTCTGAAGACACCCAACTCAAGTTGCTTCTTTCTGGCTGTACCATTTAAATACATTTTGTTTATATATATTTTGATTCTTAATACCTCTGTGTAACCTGTTTTAGGTGCTATGATCCTGCTTGCACGCAGGGATTGGACTCAATGACCCCTGGAGGTCCCTCCCAACCCCTAATAATCTGTATATCCATGGATCTGTGTATGGGGAAACCTAGGGATCAAACTGCAAAAGCACAGCTAATATATACTTACTTATTTGACAAATAGATTACTTTCATCTATCAAAACCCAAATTTAACCCTGCTGTCCGATTTAATCTTTCACGAGGGCACCGTCTTTTGCAAATAAATGGATAAAAAGGCATTGGAGAAAACCACTGAATCTCTAAGGGATTGAGCCTAAACCATCTTTTTGTTCTCTACCAGCTGTGTTGCTTCAGATACTTTAAAGTGTTTCAACAAAGAAACCTCTGCTTGTTCAATAGTTATGTTTTCAGGGATCAGTCACAAAGGAGTACATCTTCAATATATATTGCTGGTGGTAGGAAAGGAAACATAGAGACATCTCCTGGAGATAATATATAAATGTATTTTCTACTGTTACAAATAACATACGTTCAGAAGAAAATGTTTAAACACTTTAGACATAAAAGAAAATATTTTGTTGTTAAATAACTGTAGATTCAAAATACACCAGTTGGGCATATTATAATTACAGACGTTGAAATACAGCTATCACAGTGATCATGTACAAACAGCTGAATAAAAGATACTGTTATTTTATAAGGCAGCTTTTTTTAAAAAAACAGAGACAGTAACAAGAAATTTATAGCAAGAGATTAAAGAAAAACTATTCTAATGTCAAAGCAGTAATCACATACAGCTGCATTTTCCAAGCTGTTTTCAGATAAAATGAGAACATTGAGAAAAAGCACAGGGAAGGAAAATTGTGTGAGTTATATATCAACAATGAAGAAAAGCCGTAATTCAGAGATGAAAGAAGAAAGCCAATATTACATCTTCTCAACTCCCTATTATTGAGGATACACAAATAGAATTCTACACCTGTGTGGACTGTATGATGGATGACAATATGAAACATACATTGAGGTGATTTGGGGATCAGTGACTTCAGAGAAAGTCTCAAGAATGTTTCTCAGGAACTAAATACAAACTTGTAGATCTCTTCTGTCCATTCCTTTATAGTTATGCTCCTTCCATTGAGTATATAAATACACTCAGTAAAATGTGAACATGAGAATAAAGAATACATCTCTCCCCATACGGGCCACCAATTCTCCCTGTACGGGCCACCAATTCTCCAGGAGTACAAAATGGACAGACACATGATGATCAATATGATCAAGCGAATGCCGTTTGTTAAGCGTCATCTTAATCCTTTTATACACAGCCGGGTGGTCCACGCGACACATGTGCATTGCTGATTGGTACAACACATCTGTCCATCCATCTTAAAAGCTTAAAAGCTTGGTTAAGCACCTTTTGTCCACGCACTGTTCATGATAGTTAGTTTTCATTCCACAATCTGTTGTTTTCCTTCTGCGTGCCAGCTCTCTCACAGACCTGCACATCGCTGACCTTGAGAAACTTTCTGAGCAGGCTTCAAAGCCCTTAACTCAGCCTCTAGCTAAGCTCACAGAGCTGGGATTGCTCACTGTCTACAAAATATAACCCTACATATATCCAAACAGAAAAGGTAATAATATTATTCCAATACAGTATCTGAGCATTGTTACAGGGAGCAAACACAGCCAGTGAAGGGTCAAGGGAGTAGCCTTTTCTTCATACACAGGTTGAAAGCAGTCTCTATTTATTAGACTCCCTTTTCTATTACTTTTTTCAATTGATTATGTTTGTTGAATTATTTCCTTTTGGTCACAATATGCTGTATTAATCTTCCAAAAGCTATTGAAATGGGTTCAAGATAATTAATTGCAACTAAGTCAGTGATAGGAAAGCAATGATACATGCTTTTGACTTACTGTTTTTTTTAAATTAGAAAATGAATCCTCAGATCTATCAATCTGCAAGATGGAGAGGTAGATGCAGTAAAATCTGCATCTTTCTTGCTCATAATATCTTGGAGATGAAAAATACACATTGAGACACACAGATGTGAAGAAAAGCAAGTTGCAGCAGTGACAAGCTTAGCAAAATATCCAGGAACTCCTGCTGGCTCAGGTAAGTGGAATAACAAATGGCTAGTGACAGTCAAGCTCTTGCTTGGCATTTCATCTGTGACAACACAAAAATGTCCAGACATGAAATCTAATCATGTGTTGGAATTTGATGAAGATTCTTTCGGGCACAGAACAGAAAGCACAAGCATGGTACTTAGACTAGTGCTTTTATACCAGATGCTGAGTATAGCACCACCCAGCTTCAGGTTGTTTTCTCACCACACTGGCACCACAATGAAAAGTTCTGATTATTTCCCTGTCATTGCTCAAATCCACCCAAGCTATGACACTGGCTTAGTTTGTATTGTTTTGACAGCAAAAATTCAGAGTAAGATCAAAGAATGTGTGATACTTTGAATTAAAAATCCCTGAATTGTCGTCTAGCAATTTTCAAACTACAGGAGGGGATGTTCAGAGTACTTTATTGCTGTGGGAATGTCTCTACTGTACAGAATGTCAGATGGGACTCTGAAAGGCGGAGGTTCAAGTCCTTGAATTGTCTGATGAGCTCACGAAGAATATACTTTTTTCATATAATTTGAATAAAAGTAATCCAAGCAAGCTGAGATAAGAAATCATACCTATAAAAAGAACTAAACAAAACAGTACTTAAAAAAATGGTTCTGACAGGAAAGTGGTGCTGCAACGTAGGTAGCCAGTCTTGCTTCAGGAATGTGGGAAGCGCTGTGTGAAAGCCAACAGCTTTCATACAAATACCATGGAAACACACTCTTTCACAGGAAATCCATCCAGAAACTGAAAAGAAAGGTGGACTTAGTAAGAATTTTAAAAAGCAAGGCAAAGTGAGTGCATGGGTTTCGTCGTGCTTCACAGATGTAGCAGTCTATGTCTGGTTTGTGCTAGGGCCATGATGGTAGAATCAAACTTTGTCTGTGAGTGACTTCCCCTAGAACAAGCTTATTTTCAGTCTTCTGTTGTTACAGATTATCAGCTTCAATAATAAAGAGACATTCTATTAATAATAATAAGGCGTTCTATTAATAATAAAGAATTTAGGATTGAAGCATTTGAACTTGAAATTAGTGTCTCACCAATTAGGGTAACTGCGTCTTGTCAAACTCAGGATTTGCCCAGACTAAGTCATTAAAAACAGTCCTGAGTATGCTCCAGTCTTCACAGGCTGCCACAGCTCAGTCAAAAGAACCAAATAAGGATTTGTCTAAATTTGAGCTTACTTATTTTTAGTGCTGACTTTTATGGCTTCTATTTTTGAAGGAAATAAAAAAAATATTTCTGCCCACATTTAGTTGTCATTGCAAGGCTGAGTCAGAGGCCTGAAAACAGCTGCCATCCAGTGGGTTACTTCACCCGGCAGAAGAAAAAGAGTCACTGAAAATCCCTGAGCATTCTTCACTTGTTTTATTGACAAATTCAAAGGGCGCTTCAAGGTGGCTTTTATATACACCAGGATCCTATTGCAAACTGTTGAAGCACAGCTCCAAAGGTGAATCTCTGCCGATGTGTAAGGGTACAGGGTAAAAAAGACTACTGCTTACAACAGAAAAACTCATATTTAGCAACAGACCTGTCCATCCTTGATGACCACTACTCAGTGCAGTAGGGTGAAGGCAGAAGCAGAGTTATTTTGAGGAAGGACAAGGTAGGAGGCAGAAGGTTCTGCAGTCTAAATCAATCTGAAAGCATCTAACTGCCAGGCTTTTGTGTGTTGTGACCAGCATCCCAAATGTTTCTACAGTCTGTGTGTCGTTCAGTCCCATAAAGCCTGCTCATACCATCTGCATTTGTGGGAGTTGTCACGTTGCTCAAGTACATGCCATGTAACTAACAGTCACAGAGCAGTAAATCTCCCCAGGACTTTGAGGTGGAAATATTTACATTGTCTATGGCCTGTGGTCATCCAGAATTTGAACAAAAGAACTGCAAATCCACAGGCTCAACCTCCAGGAAGCAGTTGGGAATGTTTTTTACCCAAACTGCTTAGTATTCCAGTCTGGAAAAGGAGGATTTCTGGAGAGCTGTAACTGAAAAAGTAATAGGAAAGGCACTATTTAGAATCACAGAATCATTAGGGATTGGAAGGGACCCCGAAAGATCATCCAGTCCAATCCCCATCCCACAGCAGGATCACTTCACTGGAAAAGTTATACAATCAGAATCACTCTGCGTTGAAAGGGACCACCTGATCATCCTGTTCCAAGCCCCCACAATGTGCAGGGACACCCCACCCTAGACCAGGTTTGCCAGAGCTCCATCCAGTCTGGCCTTAAACACCTCCAGGGATGGGACCCCAACCACCTCCTTGGGCAACCCATTCCAGGCTCTCACCACTCTCACGGTGAAGAACTTCCTCCTCACATCCAGT
>JAOXOE010033044.1:0-10524 GCA_028565055.1 Phoeniculus purpureus
CATCAGCAAACTTGCTGACAGTGCACCCTAATCCCTCATCCAAGTCATTAATGAATAGATTGAATGGGACTGGTCCCAGTACCAACCCTTGGAGAACTCCACTAGATACAGGCCTCCAACTAGACTCTGTCCCATTGACCACTACTTTCTGGCTTCTATCCTCCAGCCAGTTTACGATCCACCCAATCATCTAGACCACACTGCCTCACTTCTTGTGATAGACTTGTCTTATTCTCACCCTTGTTAAGATTGCTGGAGTTTCTTTATACTCTAGTGTCCTATTTTGGCACCTGTGAAGGATTGTTCACCACATCTAATGCCTAGCATGATGGAGAAGTACTGGTTAAATAAAGGATGCTTCCTCTGTTGACATGGGACCAAATACACTGGCTCTACTGTGCAGGGCTCCAAACAGTTCTTATGCAGCCCACAAACTTCAGAACTGGCCCCTCAGAATGTCTTGGGTGGGTGTCGTCCCTCAGTTCCTCATCAAGAACTCTCTTCTGTTTAGTATTTTTAACCACCTTGTGTTTAGTTCCTGCTCTGCCACTTAGCCTTCTGTAATGCCCCTTCATTGCAGCCTGGTTTTACTTGGGTCCTTTTAAAAGCTCCCTGAGGCACAATGATGCTAGAAATTAATGTATTCCCTTCCTGCACTTCAAGCAGATGTGTGTATATTGAGTTAGCGTCTCTTAATGTTTAGATGATTTCTTTTCAGAGTGTAGTTGAATCACTGCTACATACCAAACCTGCTCATGGCCTTTCCTCCTCACACTTTAGGGATATGCAGAATCATGTAATAGTTATTTTAGTTTTAATTGCACAGTGCTTGTGTGACTTGCAGGTTTTTATAGAATCTGCTAAAGTACTGGGCAACACAGTGTTCCAGTACAGTGCTAGAGTGTTTGGATCCAACAGGAACATGATGAATACAGCAGCCTTGGCATTCCAAGAGCTGGAAGTGCTTGTCCTTGTCATCTGTGCTCATCTATCTTTTTCTTAGTAGTTGAGATAGATTCCTACTGGTGGAAAGCTGAGGACCTGAGTTCGCACACTAGGTAAAAGCATCCTTGTCAAGGAATTAACCTAACTGTACAACCACCTTAGGTTCACTTCTGCTTCTTCCCTAGAGTGAAAGATTATTATCTCCTCATGATTATATGGTACAAAGCCACGATTGCTACTTCTCAGCTGTGGCAACTCATCTTTGTTGTAAATGGTGCTGCTTTATGTTACATCAGAAAATGGGGTTACTTCTCCACATACCTGCAAATCTTCTGTGTATCATATCCCCTCTTGCTGAGGAAGTCAACAGAAAGAAGTAACTCTTCTGAAGAGCGTCAGTCCTGCCCTGCTTTTCTAGCCTTCCCATGAAGAAGTGCCAGCACACTCATACCTAAACATGTCAGCAACAGGCTGCATTGTGTTCACTCACTCGTGTAAAATGCCGTAAGGATAATTTCCTGAAACCATCCCCTGCCCCAGCTCTTAGGGTAGACAGAGTACCATACTAAACACACTCAGATGTTCAAGCAAAGTCTTTTAAAAATAGAGATTTATTTTAAGCACAGGAACGAATGGGATAGGCACAATGATAAACACAGACTAGACAGCAGTGAGCTTGCAGACTGACAATGCAAGCAATAACTTAGAGGCAGACCTTATCATTCCACCTTCCCATTATTGGTTATTGTAGGGACACTGGACATTCCAGACTTTGCTTATCACTGTTTTCATTTGACCCTGTCACTCCACACCTCCCAAGTTTTTATGCACAAGTATTTGCATAAATAGCTGTATATTATAAATACTGTATAAAGCACCTTCAGGTGAAGGATTGAAAAAGGCAAAGACCCAATTTTCAGTGTACTGGAGGGGGCCAAGGCAAAACATACTCAGATCATTTGTAATCCAACCCTAAGAACGTGTTGAGTAATGGCACAGTAATGGAAATATGTTCTCTAGGAGACAACTTCAGAGTAGATACTAACTACCAGAATTATGGCTTGATAGTGTATTCGCCTTTACGTTTTGCGGAGCAAGCTCACGTTCTTCTGTTGATAATTACCAGAATAAAAATACGCTGTGGCGTGAAATGTTCTCCCTAATGTGATTGTGAGCTGTTGTTACTGTAAACAACATTCTATTTGTTTAGAAATAGTTAATTAATTCCTGGGTATTATTGTCTGCATTTTCCTGTAGACTATGAGCTGCTACCCTTAAATTCCATTGAGGTTTTGGTTGTTAGCAGTGTAGCCACTTCCAGCTTTAACCAGCCTTTGAGCCTAAAGCTGCTCCTGTTCACATCACTAAAGCAGTGTGTTTTGCTCAGAGGCTTAGGCTTTCTGGTTCACAAGTAGTTAAGGGAAATCTAAGGGTAGATAAATGCCAACTTTAACTCTCAGCTTCTTGTAACTCATTTGTGTGTCTCAAACTTGAAAAGGGCTAAGGGATACTGCAAACACTGTTATCCTTTTTTTCCCCCTAAGACCTGTTGGGAATGTAGAAGAATTGAGCAGCACCAAAAATCCCACTAGTTTGTACACAATTCGAATCCTGTTCTCCATTCTGAGAGGTCGCTGCAGTGCTGGAGCCTCTTACCCCTCATAGTACATCTGTAACTTTTGTTGAAGCCTGAACAATACCCCCAGTATTGCGATGCTGACATCAAGGACGGAATAGTTTCAAGGACGGAATAGTGGATTTTCTCTTACACTGACATATCAGTAACTCCTCCTGATATGAAAGTTAAAAACCAAACTTTTTGAACTGTAGCTTCCATCTCTGTTTTGTACCAATTTTGTTTATGAATAGCTAGGATGAAAACAATCCTGTTCAAATCAAGAGCTGAAGTCTTAAATTCTTCTCAGTCATCCTTTTTGTCAGAGGTACTTGAGTTATCCTCTTCATTGCCTTCAGGACAGACTTTATTTCTTGCAGTTGGTGTCCTAACTGGACTCTGTTTGACTTCAGGTGACATCTCCTCCAACATGTCTAACTGGTATCTCTGTAGCTCTAGGTATGTAGTAAACAACTTGGCATATTCTGGATGTTTGAGTGCAAAGTCCTTAAACTCATCTGAAACACAAAAACCACAGATACTACAGTGCAGCAACAGGATCAGTGACAATGCCAGCACCTGCTCCACCTACGCAAGTTGATCTCCCGTCATTCTCCTCTGAAGCATGTCAGGCCTAGATACACAAAGTATTTAGGTCTGTGCTTCAACAGTTTTCCCCAGAAAGAAGGTACGAGAACCATCAGATCATATCAGGGAGATTAAAAACAGGAAACTCTCACTGTCACGTGACTATCAGACTGCTGTATGTTACAAAAAGGATGTGACTTACCATAGGAGAGCTTCCCGGTTTCATCTACGTCTATTTCTTTAAAAAGCATAGAAACATCCAGGTCAGGCAGCCCCAGAGCTGACTGAATGATTGAAGCAAATTCATCTTCTGTTATAGTGCCATCCTCATCCATGTCAAAGAGCTGCAACAGATGTCATGCACGTCAGTTTGCTGATGAAGCTTCTGTGCACGCTCATATTCAAGAGGTGATCTGCAACCAACGCCTGGGATTTGAAGAGCCTGGTTGCATCTCTTGCAAAAGATGTTACACATTTTCTCTTGAACAAGACTAAGCAGACACCGAGCAAAGCAATGTATGTGCTACAGCTGTCACACAGCATTCATTCAGTAATAAAACTCAAACAAATATGATAAAAAATGAACACAAGCAAAGATTTATGGCAACTGGCACCATGGGCTATGCTAAGGGGCTGCTGGATTCACCCACTCTATATAGGAACACCTTAGGTTTTAGTCTGCATTATATTAAGGCACATCTGTCAGATCAAACTCACTGGAGTTGATGCTCTGACATAAAACACCCACATGTTAGCATATGTGAACTGTCTGTGGGGAGTAAAGCACAAACAAGGAGGAAAGAAGTCATCAGAGAAAAAAATGGCCAGGCCAGACTGCTGGTAACCATCCTACATGAGATATTGACCTAGAAGCAGAGACTTACAGGGCAATTCTTGCACTTCAAGGAATGGGATAGTCTGGAGGTTTTTCTGAGAAGCAGTGATTACAAACAATAGCCATGGGATAGCTCAAAAAACCAAGATTACAATCGAGACTGGTTTGCACTCTGTCGCTACCCTGCACTGTAGCTTCTTCTTGACTACAGTCCCTCACACAGAGGTAACATAATATAAATATCAGTCTTTTGGGGGACTGAGTTAAGGAAAACAAGAACCTGACCCCAGACAATCGAAAGAGGCATCAGCTAGTCTTCTCCAGATCCCAGAACTCTGTTGGTAAGAAATCAACCTCATGTCTCTCTCGGTATTTCTTCTATGTTTGTATGTTTGTTTGTTTGTCTGTATCCCTTAGGCACAGACTGCTTTCTGCAAATTAATTTTATCCCCAACAATCAAAAGGATCTGTATATGTAGCACAGGTGAATGAATAATACTCCTTTGTAAACTCTGGTGTTGAATTTATACCAACTGTCACAATTTGCACTCCTATTAAGAAATAAATCCGCCCCTAGTCCCTTGACTTTGAGGAATTGGCTAGAATTCAAGGGGGTTTATTCCTTAAGAAACTCTTCCTGACTTCTCCCCTTCCTTTCATGCAACACTGTCTCCCAGTATGAAATTCCCGGAATTTACAAGTAATGTTGGCAATTGGAATGCAGGCAGTAGATGTGCACCGATCATCCCATCCTTCCCAACGCATCAACCTCCTGAGAAATGCACAGGTTGGCTGCCTCTAATTCTTTAATAGATGCTGTAGGTGAACGTTCCCTCTGTGAAGGGAAGGACATTTAGTGGTAAATAGGTAGCAAAAGGAAACCCACAGTTCTGTTTCAGACTGAACCAGGCTTTTACCAGCTGAACCAGTCATTTCCCAATGAAAATGGGATTCAAAACAAAATTTCTAAATGTAGAATCAGTGCAACTGTTAAGACACTGAGAAGTCCAGTCTAGGAAACAAACCAATGGCACAGCAACAGTAGCTGCAAGGCTTGCTTCTTCCAGGAGGCTGCCGTACTAAAACATCCCTGACAAAGAATCGATCACTCTGAACCGCCGTAGTGCTTATATCTAAATAGAATCACAGAATCAGTAAGGTTGGAAGAGACCCATAAGATCATCCAGTCCAACCACCACCCCAACCCCACCCTGCCCAGTAAATCTTGTGCCTCTGGGGCACTTCTACACATTTTTGAACCCCTCCAGAAATGGTGACTCATCCACTCCCTGGGCAGCCTGTTCCAACTCCTGACCACTCTGTCAATCTGACCCTCCCCTGGCACAGCTTGAAGTCATTTCCTTACAACTCAACAATCTACATGCAAACTCTGGGGCGGCTCATGGCAGGACCTGTGTTCACACAGCCCACGAGTGCTCAGTGGGCAGGTCTGACACAGCCTGCATTCTGCATAAACGTGGACCTGGTGTCTTCTCCAGCTGAACTTCCCTAGAGGCTGCTGTAGGAATTTCACATCAAAAGCTACAGATTTAGAGATGTTTTGGGCATTGCTTTAGTGGCTCTGTTGACTCGGATAACAATGGTACCAATGCTCCTGTGTAGGATTGATAATCCTGGGGTGGGAAATGTTAAGTTATGTTCTTTAGCACTTGCACTAGTGGAGTAGAACTTTCACATTTGTCACTCTTCAAACCAGGTGCCTCAGAGGTGTGCCAAAATGACACCAGGTATAAAGGAGAGAGATGTAGGAGGATTCTGAAGTAGCCAGCAGGTGCTTCCTGTGTACACACCAGCATTAAGAAGTATCCATTTCAAGACAATTAATGAGGTATTTGTTCAGTATGGTTCATAAACACAGACTGGGGGATAAAATAACTCAATCTGTGTCAAAGACCTACTAAAAAAGGCAGAGTGGGACCTTGGAGTACTGGCTGACAACCAGCTGAACAGGAGTCAGCAGAGTGCCCAGGTGGTCTGGAAGGCCAATAGCATCCTGGCTTGTATCAGCAATAGTGTGGCCAGCAGGACAAGGGGCATAATTCTCCTCCTGTACTGGGCACTGGGGAGGTTCCCCTCGAGTACTGGAGGCAGTTCTGGGCCCCTAACTTCAAGAAAGGGATTGAGGGGCTGGAGCAGGTCCAGAGAAGGAACAAGGCTGGGGAAGGGACTGAAGGGAAAGTCTGATGAGGAGAGGCAGAGGGAGCTGAGTATGTTTAGCCTGGAGGAGAGGAGACTCAGGGAGGACCTTCTCCCTCTCTCCAACTCCCTGAAGGGAGGTTGCAGTCAGGTGGGGGTCAGGCTCTTCTCCCAGGCAACTAGCACAGGACAAGAGGGCAGGGCTAGGTTGGATGTTAGGAAGCCCTTCCTCATAGAAAGGGTGATGAGACCCTGGAATGGACTGCCCAGGGCAGTGGTGGCATCCCCATCCCTGGAGGTGTTTAAGGACAGATTGGATGTGGCCCTTAGTGCCCTGCACTGGCCGCTGGGGTGATATTAGGTCATGGGCTGGGCTGGATGATCTTAGAGGGCTTTTCCAGCCTCAATAATTGTGTGATTCTGTTTGATTCTCTGGAAGCAGGGTGGTAGCAGACAACCCAGTCTTGTGGGTAGAAAGTCAGTCTAGTTGGCTGCATGGTTTTGGTGTTCAAATGCATGAGCTGTGTGTGTGGCACAGCAGGACACAGTCTCTGGAGACCTGCTTGCAAATTCAGGTGGGTGAACCCCATAAATTAAGTCAGAGACATTAAAAATATCACAAAGTCCATGAAAATAATAAGGATAAGAGCAAATAGTACCTAGAGAGTCTCTAATTACTTCTAGGTTAACCATGGGATGTGGAGGAATTCAATTCCATGGTACCTCCTGGCCTGGCTTCAGGCCACAGATGGGTGCAGTTCAGGAGAGCAAAAAGCAGATGCCCATGGGGCTGAGAAAGGGAGAGGTAGAGAGAAGGGTTGCAGCACAAGGGAAATTAAATTAGACCCTCCTACCCACATGAAACAGGAGAGGAGTGGAAACAGCTGCTCACAGGGCTGGGCTGGCATCGTGGCTGGCACCATGTAGGTAGCTGTAGGCTAGCAGGGATCTGCTGGTGGGGCTGGCCAGCCCATGGGAGAGAAGGGGAAGCTGAATGACACTTTGGTGGAGGTGAAGAGAGCGCTAAGGACTTTCAGAAAGATCCAGGCTGGCCTCAATTCCATTGACTAGAGCAGTAAAATTCTTCCTCCAAAGGAAGAAGCAAAGCTTGCTCCTGCCAACCACCAGAAAAGGGGTCTTCAGCATCTGGATATGTTCCTGTGCAACTTGTTGTAGGTGATCCTGCTGTGGCAGGGGGATAGGACTAGATGATCTTTCAAGGTCCCTTCCGATCCTTAATGATTCTATGATCTGAAGTGAGAGAAACCTACCCTACCTTTGTAAGGTGACCTACCTCTGTAAGGTAGGGTAGATGGTTGGACTTGATGATCCCAAGGGTCTTTTCCAACCAGAGTGATTCTGTGATTCTGCAAAACCCATAGAGAGCCACAGAATCACATCCACTGGATAGAAGGAACAGAGAACAGGGCTTTGCAAGTGCTCTTGGAGAGCAGCAGCCCTCCCAACGAAGAGCCACAGATGCTAAAAGCTGAACTTTGTGCCCCCAAAGCAGCAGCTTCTTTGCCTAACCCGAGCAGACGCTGCACACCTTGGCTCTGGAGCACACACGGCTGCGTCCCAGTGCTTGTGGGCGCCCTGGTGGGGGGGGTCTCAGACTAGATTAGGCTCAAATCATGGCTTTTCAAACATTACCAGGCGCTGTAATTGCAAGTGATTATGCCTGAGCCCAATCAATAATTAATTTAAGAAACAGCTTGTATGCTACAGATGCAAATCTCCTGGTTGTTTTTTCTTAAGGGCCAGCACAAAAGGGCGGTGGTGGTGCCCACTGGTTGTTTGGAGGAAAGTGGTTCCCGTTGCGAACGGCAGAAACTAAAGATCCGTGAGGCCATCCAGCCCATGTAGGTCACTGCAGGCTTTTCCCCCTCCCCGGCAGCGCCTGCTCCTGTCCTTTGTGCAGTCCACTCCCCGAAGGCTCTGGTGTGCTTACAGAGGTGTCCGTGCTGAGAAGCATTTCTTAGTAACTGCTGTGATTTGCATTTAGAGTTAGAGATTTTAATTAAAATGTGAGCTCCCAAGCCACCTGCCGGCGCCGGCTGCTCTTCAGAGGAACTTTCTCAGTTCACAGCGAAACATTTTCTTTAAATATTAAACAAGTCGTGCGCTGCTTCTGACTGCTAATGTGGCAGCGCCGTGAGCTGGGGTGATGGAGTCCAGCGTGGCAGCCCCCGTGCCATGGGGGGGGGGTCACTTTGTGGCAGGATAATTAGCAGCGTGTTGAAGGTAATGAACGACGTTGTTTTCACTTAGCGAGCGGCGTTTAGAGAAGGCAGGAAATGCTTTTAGAAGGGCAAAAGCAGGGTTTATTTGGCTTCCTCTCTAGGTTGGCACCCAACTGATTTTTCAGTGAGTCTCTTGGAATCGTAGAATGGCCAGGGCTGGAAGGGACCTTGCAGATCATCTAGTTCCAACCCCCACTGCACAGGCAGGGGCACCTTCACTAGAGCAGGTTACTCAGGGCCCCAGCCAACCTGGCCATCAACTCTTCCAGGGATGGGGCACCCACAACTTGCTGGGGCAACCTGTTCCAGCACCTCAGCATCCTCAGAGCAAAGAATTTGTTCCTCATGTCCAACCTCAGTCTCCCATCTTCAAGTCTGGAACCCTTTCCCCTTGTCCTCTTGCCCTCCTCCAGCTTTTCTGTAGCCCACTTCAGATACTGGAAAGCTGCTAGACGGTCACCTGGGAGCCTTCTCCAGGCTGAGCAACCACAACTTGCCCAGCCTGTCCTCATAGGGGAGGTGCTGCAGCCCTCTGATCATTTGAGGTGCTCTCCTCTGGACACCTTCCAGGGGCTCTGTGTCCTTCTTGTGCTGGGGACTCCAGAACTGGACACAGCGCTCCAGGTGGGGTCTCACCAGTGCAGAGTAGAGCAGGAGAATCCTGAAAACTTCTCTTGTTCTTTCTTAGGTCGTTGGTTTATCTGCAGCCTTGTTCACAGTCGTCTGCATCTATGTTTTTGTGCCGCATTCCCTACAGAACTAGGTGAAACTAGAATCTCCTGGTACAGGTTTCTTGAAGACTGGCTAAAAAGCCTTAAACTTTTGTGCTGCTTTTTGGCTTTTCATCGAGGGAAGACTTTGCTACTGCACAGACATGGCTGGTCCAGGATTTCTCATCCAAACTCCTTCTCCAAAGAGAAAACTGGGTTTTCAGCCAAATGTTTTCTCTTCTGGAGAAAACTTGGATTTAAGTGCCGTGCCCACCCCCCACCAAAACAAATTCTCCTGTTTTCAAACTATGTTCACAAAACACCAAATATTTTGCTAGCTGAGTTTCATAGCTTCAAAAGCTGTGCTGAGGTTTGCAAACACACCTGGATGTAAACCAAATGGTGGCCAGGAGAATCATAGAATGGCCGGGGTTGGAAGGGACCTTAAAGTTCACCCAGCTCCAACCCCCCTGCACAGGCAGGGACACCTTCACTAGAGCAGGTTACTCAGGGCCCCAGCCAGCCCAACCTTGAACACTTCTAGGGATGGGGCAGCCACAACTTCCTTGGACAACCTGTTCCAGCATCTCAGCACCCTCAGAGCAAAGAATTTGTTCCTCATGTCCAACCTCAGTCTCCCCTCTTCAAGTCTGGAACCCTTTCCCCTTGTCCTCTCGCTGCCACCCATGGGAAAAGCTCTACCCCAGCTTGGAAAGCTGCTAGGAGGAGTAGTTTGGGTCCAGAACAGTCTTTGTAAATCAGAAGCGTGGCTGTCTGTTTGAATGAGGATTTATGTGGAGAAGACCTGGAGCTGGTACACAGCAGGGACAGGCAGTGTTCCTGAGAGAATGTTTTCTTGTTTCTGAAAACGATTGGAACCAGTAAGTTTTACCTCTTCCTCACTCATTTCTCACTCCTCCTGTGTGATTGGCTTCCAAGCAGAACATGTGTTGCTGTTCTCCAAGACAGGTTCCTCCTGCCATCTAGGCACTCACTTCATTGTGAATTTAGCTCTGTTTTGAAAAAAGCCTGACTACACCCTGCTTGTCTGGCCTGTGCCCAGCTCTAGAGAGCATCTTCCTCAAGTGGAAAAAGAGGCTCCTCAGCAACATTCAGTATTCAGCTAGAAAACCTGGATGAAAGTTAAAGTGCTGCAGCAAAAATTGAAGAAGCACTTGAGGTGTTCTGAAGGTTTCCAGCCTCAGACTGTAACGGAAGCAGGGTATAGAATCATCAGGGATTGGAAGGGACCCCAAAAGATCATCTAGTCCAGTCCCCCAGCCACAGCAGGATCACTTCACTGGAGAAGTTATACAATCAGAATCACTCTGGGCTGGAAGGGACCACCTGATCGTCCAGTTCCAACCCCCCCACCATGGGCAGGGACACCCCACCCTAGATCAGGCTGGCCAGAGCCCCATCCAGCCTGGC
>JAOXOE010033045.1:0-10523 GCA_028565055.1 Phoeniculus purpureus
ACCCCGGGCACGGCGGGGGTGGGGTGGGGCGGGGAGGGTAGCGGAGGGAGGACAGGAGGCCACATTGTGGCCGCCAGGTGTCTTGCCCCCCACAACTCCCACCGTGCCTGGTGGCGGCCACGGTCGGTCCTGCGGAACAGTCCGGGACAGCAGGTCGAGGAACAGCGGGGACGAACAAATACAAGAGGTTCTGCCTAAAGATAAAGACAAACTTCTTTGTCTTGAGGGTAACAGAGCACTGGAACAGGCTGTCCAGAGAGGTGATGGAGTCTCATTCTCTGGAGACGTTAAAAAGCCGCCTGGACACTTTCCTGTGTGGAACCTGTGTGCGATCCCCTGCTTTTCAAGATCTGTATTTGACTTCCTCATTTGGAAACTGAGAACGGAGTCGAACTGTCAACTGATCACAGAATGATTTAGGATAGAAGGGACCCTAAAGACTATCTTGTTCCAACCGCCTGTCATAGGCAGGGACACCTCTCACGAGACCAGGTTGCCCTCAGCCCCATCCAGCTGAAGTCTTGAACACTTCCAGGGAGGGAGCATAAACAAACAACTTCCCTGGAAGTAATTTCTACTAAAGGTCTAATGTAAGTCTACCCTCTTTTAGTTTGAAACTGTTCCACCTTGACCTAACACTAGATGTCCTCGTTAAAAGTTCCTCTCCAGCTTTCCTGTAGAAAACTTGAAAGAACCCATCAAGTAGTACCCATGTCCTGGTCTTCGGTAGTGAGCAGCTCTGGCGCCACGATACTTCAACTACCAGAATATCTTACTGTGGTCCTTGAATTGCAAGCTTGTTTTGCTGTGCAGAATTTCTAGTAGTGGGCTCTGGCTTCCTCTTTTGTACTGACAACATAATGAATACTGTGTAGTGCTTTAATTATAGTAGCTTATCCAGGACAGTAAAAATGAAAGCTGACAGCAGAAAGCTGCAGGAGTATAGTTATGTACTGATGACAAAATGACACATGACATTCAGAATTTAAAAATCTAATCTGATGGGCACGGAGAAAAACTCTCCTACTTATAGATGCATGGCAATTTGGTCTCTGCTTGTTGTTTTCATTCAGGAGGTGGTTTAGGTTTTCAGTAGATGTGGATAACTGTAAGAATGTCATGTCAAATAAGCAGATTCAACATTATAGAAAATCCTTCCTGTTCTGGAAAGTACACAGTGGACCTAGAAACAGTATAGAGGAGGGCACCAGGGATGATCTGGAGAACAAGAAATTGTGATTGTGGAGGGAACTCCTAAATGTGTTTATCTTTCATACTGGCAAGATGGTAGATTTGGAAATCTTACAGACATCTGAAGTAAGAAGGAAGAAGTGAATAGACAAAGGTGAATAGCAGAGGATCAGTTCCACATAAAAATTGTCAATCAAGACAATTGACACACTTTGGCACAATTAAGATGTGTCAAATTAATTCCATCTGATGGGGCTCAGAGTGAGCAAAGCAGTTATCTTTTTGCATGATACGTAGTTCAGTTTTGTAATCTCAAAAGTTTGAATGTCAAAACTTTATAGAAGCTCAAAAAGCCATCAAGGCAAATTCAGGCAAGAAAATTGGCTTGATAGATTAAAAATATGTATGCTTCCCTACCCCAGGACTACTGAGTAAAAGATACTTGAAAGTACAAGAGCTTGTTGGGGAAGTACCTTTTCTTCTTACATTCTCCTGTTCTTCTTGAAGTATTTGGTGTTGACTGTGTTTGGAGACAGGACACTGAAGTTGCCTATCCTTTAGTTGGATATATTTTAGTGTTTCTTCCAGCAGGTCAGGAATTTTGAGGCTTGTCTATGCTTACAATTGGTGCCACTCAGTGAGCATAAGGTGCTGCCTGGTTTGATGAGATAGATGGAATACAAAGAATGCTTAAATATTACTTTTCCAAGTAAGCATTAATATCCTTCATGCATGTGGTCTGACTTTATAATTTGTTGATCTTCTTGTATAATAGTGATCGTAATTTAAAAAAAAAATTACCAAGTTGCTAACACTGATAGTCCATAGCAAAGAGTGTGTGAGATTTTATCCTCTGAATTTCTTTGGACCTAAACTTGAAAATAACTGTCCTTGTTATTAGTACCTTCAGCACACTCAGAGGCATGACAGTGTATGTCACCTATACTTTTTATCTTCACTAGCTAAGATAATAAGGCTGAATTTATCCTCCCTTTGAAGGGAGAGAGCATTCAGTTCTTCTGGAATAAAGACCTGAGTTACTTAATTTCCTTTTAGCACTTACCCTTTATAAAAAGACTAAGTGTAGAGTCTTGCATCTGGGCAAGAACAACCCCAGGTACTGGCATAGGTTGGGGACTGACCTGTTGGAGAGCAGTGTAGGAGAAAGGGACCTGGGGGTCCTGGTGGGCAGCAGGATGACCAGGAGCCAGCAATGTGCCCTTGTGTCCAAGAAGGCCAATGGCATCCTGGGGTGGATCAGAAGGGAGGTGGTTAACAGGTTGAGAGAGATTCTCCTCCACCTCTACTGTGCCCTGGTGAGACTGCATCTGGAATATGGTGTCCAGGTTGAGGTCCCCTCAGTGCCAGAAGGACACAGAGCTGCTGAAGAGAGTCCAGCGCAGAGCTGGTGAAGGGAGTGGAGCATCTCCCTGATGAGGAAAGGCTAAGGGAGCTGGGTCTCTTGAGCTTGGAGAAGAGGAGCCTGAGGGGTGACCTCAGTAATGTTGATAAATATGTGAAGAGTGGGTGTCAGAAGGATGGAGCCAGGTTCTGCTTAGTGTCATCTTGTGATAGGACAAGGGGCAATGAGTGTGAGCTGGAACACAGGAGCTTCCCCATCAATCTGAGAAGGAACAACTTCTCAGTGAGGGTGACAGAGCACTGGAAGGGGTGGCCCAGGGGTGTTGTGGAGTCTCCTTCTCTGGAGATGTTTAAAACCCACCTAGATATGTTCCTGTGTGACTGGATCTAGGTAATCCTGCTATGGCAGGGGGATTGGACTAGATGATCTTTCAAGGTCCCTTCTGATCCCTAATGTTCTTGTGGAGTAGGATTGATGGTTGGACTCAATGATCCTAAGGGTCTTTCCCAAACCTGGATGATTTTAGGATGATTCTAGGATTCTCTCAAGGGCTGGGACAGCTCTCTTCTCCCTTCTGTGTTCCCTCACTATTCTGAAGAAACGTGTGACATGCTTTCCTTTTGTGAGAGCTCTCAAAGGGACCTTGAAACATCACCTAGTCCAATTCCCCTGACACAGTAGGACCACCTAGACCAACCTTTTCTTCCTTAGGTACAAACTCCTCCTCGGCAGTTGTACAACTATGCACTAAGAGACTTGCGTAGCAGTTTATTCATAGCCCCAGCTCCAGCAGAATTCAACTGTGTGACTTCCTGGCTTGAGTGGGGATGGATCTGTAATGTAAATACTCACTCGATTTTGTGGGAAGCCAGCAAGGTTTTCATTTGCTCTTCTAAAAGATTCCTGCTGGAAGCTGAACTTGTGAGTTGGCATCCAGCCTGCTCTGCTGAGGCTTGGATGCTGAGCTGATTTTATGCTTTTGTGGGTTATTCATATGTTTTAAAATTATAAACTCAACATTACCTTTGCTACCAAGACACTGAGTGGAGTAAAATTGCATTACAAACGTTGTAGTATTAGATTTGATCTCTATTTGTATCTTCTGATATGCTCGGGGATTTCTACGTGTTTGGTAGAACTAATTTGCAGGCAGACACTGAGGTCTTCTAGAAGACCAGCAGGCTCCACAAACTAATTTATCCAAATAACCAATCCCTCCTAGGCCAGCTAGAGAAGGACACCAAAACGGCCTGAGCAGGCAAAGCTCCCTTTTGAAGTCTGGAATGTTTTGACTGACTTAAAACAGGCGGCAGGAATGAAGGGATAATTTTCAGTGACCCATGGGACTTCTTTTGCCATTTTCAAATATTAGGTAAAACAAAGAGAAATAGCTTGTTCTAATTTAGAAAGACTTAACAATCCGGAAGGTAACCAGACTCAGAGCTCAATGCTGAAGTTAACGTGGAGTACTGAAGGTTTGCATCTGGGCTTAAGTGATTTGCACACCCCACACACAGTCCTGGATGATCTTCTTTCGAGGTCCCTTCCAATCCCTAATGTTGTGATTCTGTGACTTATACCTCAGCTGAGTGCTTGCAAGTTACTTTTATAACACAGCTTGGTCTAGGTGATGCTGCTCTGGCAGGGGGATTGGACTAGATGATCTTTGGAGGTCCCTTCTGATCCCTACTGATTCTATGATCTTTGGATGTGGAATCTCCTATGTTCCAGCTTATACCCATTGCCCCTTGTCCTACCATGAGATGACACTGAGCAGAGCCTGGCTCCATCCTCCTGACACCCACACTTCACATATTTATCAACATTAATGAGATCACCCCTCAGTCTCCTTTTCTCCAAGCTCAAGAGACCCAGCTCCCTCAGCCTTTCCTCATCAGGGAAATATTCCACTCCCTTCATCATCTTCATGGCTCTATTAGATCACCATTGTATACATCCATTGGAGAGGCTGTTTAATATATCTGACTACTGGAAATAAGACTTATATTGGAGGTTACCTTTTCATTAAACCCCAACTCTCCTTCCTTTTAGAAAATAATATTAAAATTATTTCAGTAACGAGACCACCTATTTTGTATTTCAAAAAAAAATGCAAAATTATATAAAGAGTTAAAACTGGGTTATTGTAAAGAACATTTAGGACGCAGTTTTACTCATACCAAAGATTGCTGCTTTTGTGCACTTATCTTTTTAAAATAATATTATTTATATGCTGAGCATTCTACAAATACCTTCCTTAAATCTAAACTTCACAAGGATACTTACAATACATATTTGCACATCCATTTATCACTGTATACAGATAAGCAATACCATTACATGAGTAGTTGATAAAGGAATATTTTGAACACATAATGGTTATGAAATTCTGAAGAACATGTACAAAGCTTGGATATTTTTCAGTCAGCAGTCCCATACCATCACGTTGCATCAAAGACGACATTTTACATTCAAGAAACAGATTTCTGCAGAAGAAAGATGAGTGTGCCAGGAAACTCATTTTTAAAATGAAGAGCAATCTTTGACTGAGGTTTTCAAAGCTCTATGCTTAAATGCAAGTTTTAAGTGGCTAGATATACATCATTTTTTATTAACCAGCCATTCTGTGCATGGTTGGTAAGACATGGGAGTTCCAGAGAGAATTCGAGATGTTTCTGTTGCTCTTGTGAATTAATGTTGGTGTCCATGGCCAAACCTTCTGATTTACAATTAACTCTGAACCCATGACCCACCTAAACCAATGTACCTAATAAACACTTTACCTGTTGGTTTTATAAAATCATTGCTTTATTATTACTGATCTCAATTTCATTTTATAGTTGTTATTCTTTTATATATATATATCTCACAGCATCAAGAGAGTCTGGAAGAGCCTCCAGAGGTAACTTAGTCCAACCTCATGTTCAGAACCACTCTGGGAAACAACTTCAAGTACATGATTACCCACATAGTCAAAATACTGTTTCTTAGATCTAATCAGAATTGCGCATGTACATTGTCTTTTTTCCTATCATTGAGCATTTCTGGGAAAAGCCTGGCTCTGTATTCTATACACTGTCCTGTTAGGTAGTAGAAGACAGCAATATGTTCTCCAAAACTTACATTATTAAGACTAAACGTTCTCCTCCAGTACCACATCTTTCAGATCCCTGACTACCTTGGTTACCCTCAGCTAGACTCAGTTATATCAAAGTCCTCCTTGTATCAGGCAGTTCAAAACAGGACCTAGTGTTCCCAACGGGAGTGACGTCTTACGTGGTAAAAATTGTTACAGTGAATATACTTTTATTTCTGTAGAACTACTATATTTATATAGTATTACTTTAAAGAATCTATTATTTAAAAATTATACTTACATTTACGGTATTTACAGTAAAGTCACGTTCCTGTGCAACTTGGTCTAGGTGATCCTGCTCTGGCAGGAGGATTGGACTACATGATCTTCCAAGGTCCCTTCCAATGTTCTGTGGTTCTGTGAAACAATTTTTTAAAAATAAAGCTTGTATTACAGATTAAATGCAGCATTTGATTAACACAGATCATTCTTTGCAATATACCTTAAAAACCCTAGCAAGCAAAATGATAATTGAGCTGATTTCCAAGGGGAAGTATGTGTAGCATTTATTAATCAATTTTAATGTATCATCATTAGAAATCATTATGTTTTAAATTTAGAAAACAGTACTAAAGAACAAATGTCCACTGAACTAGTCTAAAGAAGAAAAATAAAATGAAAAAACGAAATTAAAAAAAGGTCATTAAGGTTAAAATCCAGAAAATCATATTTAATTTGTTTAGATTTCTAAAATCCACTACACATTTGCCTTACAGAGCTAATCCTGTTATAAAATGTATTTAAGGAGCTTTGTATAGAAGGTTCAGTTACAGGGAAGTCACACACAAATACCAAAACTGCAAACAGGCATTTTACCCACAGTACCACACTTATCTCAGTCCAAACCCAAAGAGGAAAATAATATCATTCTTAACACAGGATGAAAAAGTCCCCAAGACTACCACAACAAAGCAAAGGATGAGACACAATCAAAAGATATGTTAGTTTCCATCTGACAAACGTGGGAGACAGGATGCTGAGCACAGAAATGCATTGCCTAAAGCAACACATGATGATGAATGTGCTGAACCACATCTTCTGAAGCAGTGTCTTACATATTACAGTAATTCAAAGTTCTGATTTCAGTTCCTGTGCATAACCAATCCTAACGAACAGCAGTGATTCTTCTTTCACTTAACTGCATGACAAAACTCAGATGGACTTAATAGTGGAGGTTCTGTACTTGAGAATAGGCTGGTGTTTGGCCACCCATGCTCCAAACAACAAGGTGATCATCACTCTCACCTCAACTGTGTTTCCTACTATCCATTCACCACCACTCCCTTATCCTGAGCCACCCCTACAACAGCTTAATCATCACAAACCAAATTATTAGTTTATTCACTCTCCTAATCTTCTACCTAATGACAGCCATCAAACCAACTCTACCTTCTCGAGAAAAAATGCAGAGGACAAGATTTTGTTCATTTTGAGTATCTCCGTGAACACCTCCACATCTGCAATACCTGTATACAAATGTACAAACCCTACAGGGTATACAACAAGCAGTATATTTGGTAGAGGGGGAACGAAACCCTGTTCAAAATGTAATCTTAGCTTGTGCTATCAGGAAAAAAACCCCACAGCTTTTCTATCATGCTGTAACATTTCCAATGAGGAAACTCATAAATTTTCCTTTCAGTTTGTTCAAGGGCTACAAATGATCCTTAGTGCAACTTCCAATATGCTGAAAGTTCCATTGCTGGCAAATTACTTACTTTTTAAATTTTATAACCAGAAAGATGCAAAATTCAAAACAGGGCACTGACTTCATAGAAAGTACCAAAAAAAAGTATGAAAACAAGCAGTTTCTGTTTAAACTTTGATGTGAAATTAGAGGAGTCAGGTAGCTGTATGGTGAGCCTGGTTCAAGGTGAAGTTCTCCCCAGAGGGTTAGAAAATGAATAGCTGCGTGGCACAGAGCACATTCCCTGTCAATCCAGAAACAAGAGAAATGACCACTGTCAGCACAATCAGAATGACCGCATGTGGGGTTGCTCAGTGTTTGGCCACATACAGAAGGAAGCCCTGCAAAGGAGCCTTGTGGGCCCCAGTACCATTACCTACCAAAACACCCAGCCCATCGGGGACCCAGAGGGTGACTGGGAAGCAATTGAGGAGATGCTCCTCCAAAAGGCCACAAGGCATTTTGGTTGCTCCCTGGACCAAATGGGCAGCAGCCAGGACATTTTTAGCACTGGTCCCACCTTCACTCCCAGTCTGTGCCTGTCCCCAGAGACAGAAGGCCCTGAGCATGCAGCAGTGGACTTTGTCCTGCCAGAGGACTGGACTGTACTCGATTGCCTTGACAGCTTACTGGAGGAGCTGGACAACCTCCAGGTTGGTCTCAGCTGCGGTGCCGTCAGTGGCCACACTCATGACACCAGCGTGGCCAACCTGCACCCTGACCTCACATCCTCAGTGCTGCCAGATGAAGCATATGTCCCTGACTTCACCAACCTCCTTGACGCCATCCTTTACCTTGAGGATCTCCATGTCTTCAGGATGGAGCCACAGGAGCTGTCAGGGAACATGGGGATGGTCCCGCAGCAGTTGGAGAGGCGAGGCAAGAAGCAGAGACAGGCCTCTTGCCCAGCAAGCGCAGGCCTCTGCCATCCGGCTCGGGACTGGCAGGGGGCCAGTAGAAAGAGCCCGGGGTGGGCTGAGACAGCACGTTTGTAGAGTTTCTTTGATGTTGAGTTTTCTCTTGGTTGTTTCAAATAAAGGTTGTTAAACAAAAACCACCTTGTGTCTGTGTGTGTCGAGGAGGGTGGTCAGGTGCCACCTGAGGCCCTGCGACAAGGCCGCGCCTTGGCGGGGACGCACACACTGCACAGCAAGGCCTGCGCGGCCTCGGCCTGCACCTGAGCCGCAGCAGCAGCCCCTCCAGCGGGGACAGCGCTCAGGGCAAAGCCCTGCAGACAGCCTGGCCCTTTCTCACACCCCACCGTGTTCAGCCCTGCAGCTTCGCTTGGCCTCACTGCCACAGCAACAGACCCCCACTTCCCCCCAGCAATGGCAAGGGAGGGAGCAGCAGCCGGGTGGGACCCTCCTCCCCTTTTCTGGCTGCACCTTTGCTGTGTCTTACAACACCATCAAAGCAGGAAGGGATTATCAGAGACAAGTGGAGACATTTTTAAATACTAGCAGGAGTTCTTTAAAGCACTGAAAGTCATCACGTAATTGATTTTAAGCTGATTAGTCACAAGCATACAGCACAATGCCATTCACTTCTATCTACTGTTTCAGTTTCCACTTTTCTAAGGTTTCTGAAATAAACTGAGTATTTTTGTAGCCTCCTTAACAAAATATTTATGTTCCATGTGTGGAAACAAGCAGTACAGTGTTTGCACTGCATAAGAGGTCATTTGTCTCTTACCAATGGATTTAAGTTTACTATGTTCTTAGCTAAATTTTAAGCCTGGAAGACACTGCTACCAGTTAAAAACTGTATTACATGGCAACATCTTTTACTGCAGTTCATTCAGTGACACGAAACACTACCACATTTCAGAAACTGATGCTTCCACTGGAAGTGAAGTGCCCAGTAGAATCACAGACATGCAGTGATGGGCACTGCTGAGCGGAAGCTCGGGACAGAGTTTTGCAAAGAACGACATGCTGGTGTTTCCTCCTGTCCTCCCAGTCCCATGCCCACCCCTGGGCCTGTCTCTGCATGTGCAGCCCAGGAGAACAGAGGGTCCCAAGTAGGATCACAGAATCACAGAAGATTAGGGATTGGAAGGGACCTCGAAAGATCATCTCGTTCAATCCCTCTGCCACAGCAGGATCACCTAGACCAAGTCACACAGGAACATGTCCAGGTGGGTTTGAAACGTCTCCAGAGAAGGAGACTGCATGACAGAACCACAGAATGGCTTCTGTTTACATCCCATACATCTTGCGCTCACTGGGCTTGAGACAGTTTTGGGGTGCTCCAGGGTCCTCTCTCACATAGTCATTTATCATAACTATCCCTGGAAGCAGAATTCAGTGACAGCAGAAGGAAATAAAATACAACTAGGATGCAGCTGTATTAATTACAAATTTTTTCCTTATTAACAAGATTTCTATGGATGAATAGCATCAATCTTATTTTGTATTTGAGGAACACAATTTGCCTCATCTTTGGCAACGTTAAATGGCCACCTAAGTGCTGCAACAGTAAAACAGGCTTATCTAGAGCAACTAAAAAAGAACACTGGGCAAGAGCTATGAGCCATCAACAGTCTAAGTTACCTTATAAAAAATACTTTACAACTGAGATTATCTTATCTAAGACAGCTACTTAACTGTGTTTGGCAGATACTTCAAGTAAATATACCACTGTAAACCAGTAAAAGATGCTGTAATTACTAAGTAAAACTTGCTTTATCAATTATATTCACTAAACTTTGAACCATGCCTACACGACAAATACAGCAAGGCCATGTAGCATCATTCCTAATGCTGCAAAGAAAGCAGATTCTACAAGGAGGTCCTGAGAAAGTGAAGAGCAGGTGCATCAAAATTTGCTTTTGTTCCATTTACAAATGAAAACGGCCCCTTCAGCTTTCCAGCTAAATAACAGGCAATGAAAATAATGACCTAAAATGAGTCCACTAGGCACTAGAGCCCTCCACATTTTAGCAGCAGGGTGAACAAAACCCCAAATACTAACCTACTGGCTACAGTACCATGTTACACTGAGGTTGTTCCAAGGCATCAGTTGTGATACTCACGGAGAGAACACGTTTAAAATGTTTATGCAACTTGCTCTAGGTGGTCCTGCTGTGGCAGGGGAATTGGACTAGGTGATCTTTTGAGGTCCCTTCCAATCCCTAATGATTCTAT
>JAOXOE010033046.1:0-10523 GCA_028565055.1 Phoeniculus purpureus
TGGTGTCCAGTGACCAGTGGTGTCACCCAGGGATCAGTGCTGGGCTCAGTTCTATATTGTTGACCTGGATGAGGGGATCAAGTCTACTTAGTAAATTTGAGGGTGACACCAACCTCGGGGGGAGTATTGATCTGCTGGAGGGGAGGAAGGTGCTGCAGAGAGATCTGGACAGGCTGGGTCAATGGGCAGAAGCCAACAGGATGAGGTTTAACAGGGCCAAGTGGAGGGTCCTACACTTTGGCCACAATAACCCCCCTGCAGCTACAGACTGGGAGATGAGTGGCTGGAGAGCAGCCTGGAGAGAGGGACCTGGCAGTACTGGTTGACAACTGGCTGAAGAGGAGCCAGCAGGGTGCTCAGGTGGCACAAAAGGCCAATGGCATCCTGGCTTGGATCAGCAATAGTGTGTCCAGCAGGACTAGGGACGTACTGGGCACTGGAGAGACCTCCCCTCAAGCACTGGAGGCAGTTTCTTCACTTCAAGATAGAGATTGAAGGACTAGAGCGGATCTAGAGGAGAAGGGACTGGAGCGAAAGTCTGATGCGGAGAGGATGAAGGAGCTGGGATTGTTTAGCCTGGAGAAGAGGATGCTCAAAGGGGACCTTCTCCCTTTCTACAACTCCTTGAAGGGAGGTTGTAGTCAGGTGGGGGTTGGGCTCTTCTCCCAGGCAACTAGCAACAGGATGAAAGGGCCTGAAGCTACCACAGGAGGGTTGGGTTGGATGTTAGGAAGCCCTTCCTCATGGAAAAGTGATCAGACCCTGGAATAGACTGCCCAGGGCAGTGGTGGATTCCCCATCCTTAGAGGTGTTTAAGGTCAGATAGGCTGTGGCCCTTAGTGCCCTGGTGTGACTGACTGTGGTGATGTCAGGTCACGGGCTGGACTTTGATGGTCTTAGAGATCTTTTCCAGCCTCAATGATTTTGTGGTTTTGTCACACATGGCTCTGAAATGGAACTGAAAGAGCTGCAAATCTAGTAACTTGTAGTTTGCTACAAAACAGCTGTCTACTAACAATAGTAATAAGAAATCAGTTGTGTTCAACTTGAATTTACTGATCAATTCCAACCCCAAATTAGTTGGTACCTAGCAGGGAAATTTATTTGTAGAATAAAACTCCAGGCACAGGTTGTTGGACATGGGACTGGGGACCATGAAACCACTCATCTCTGTCTGTCCTGTTTCTTGGCCAGCCAGCTCTTCAGCCTTTCGCAGTGTCAAGACATGAGTGAAGGTCTCCTACACTTGCTTTCAAATCAATGCAATTCTATGTGATGTTATGCTCTAGAGAAATCAACAGTTGCCAGTCAGAAAAAACTTCTGTTGGAAAATATCCAAGCACCATTTTTTTTAGATGAGAGCTATGATGCAGAAAGGAAACTGCAGATCCTCTAGCTTACCTTCAACATCTTCATTCAGGTGACAGTATTTTAGACTTCTGCCTGCTCAAGTCTTCAGAAATAAAGCAAAAGTGCCTATAAAAAAACTGGGGAAGAACTACTCAGTAGGGTGTGTAAAGATAGGATGAGAGGTCGTGGTTTTAAGCTGAAGAAGGGTAGATTTAGTCTGAACATGATGAAAAAGTTCTTTAATCTGAGGGTGGTGGATCCCTGGAACAGGCTGCCTAGTGAGATAGCAGAGGTCTCAACTCTGGAGCCATTCAAAGTCAGGCTGGATGGGGCTCTGGGCAATCTGGTCTGGTGAGTGGTGTCCCTGCTTGTTGTAGAGGGTTTGGACTAGATGACCTTTGGAGATCCCTTCCACCCCTGTGACTCTATGATTCCATGACTATTCCCAAACACGTATTTGTGGCTCAGCACAGGATGCAAAGTCCAGTCTCTTCAGTTCAACTATAGGAACTTTTCTGTATTTGTATGTCAGTGCTCTTCATCTTGCTAAATTATGGACAAGATTTTAGAGCAGTACAAAGGATGATAGATCTGGGCATCAGCAGGAAAGTATCTGCAGCTGTTCCTGTGACTGGCTGCCAGAAAGATTATTCAGCTGAACCACTAACATCTGGCTATAGGAAAATTACAACTAGGACATGGAAAAACAGCTGGAGTATAAAATCTGTTGTGCTCTGAAAAAATTGTAATTTGTCTTCAAATCAGAAGAAAATAAAGGTGCTAATACAGATGTGCATATGCTGAGAAAAAGTGAAAAAGGAGGAGAGTTCACTTGGTAGATGCTAGAGGCAGGAGCTGTTCAGTGCTGCAGGTGTGCACATCCCCTTTCAACCTCTTTGGCTTGTGACAACTGTCCTGATGGGAGGTGATGACACCACTGCCTGTGGTCTGTCCAAACAGGGCTGTATTAGAAATCATTTGCACAGCTGGAAAATGGGATATTTTGCTAGTGCACGTAGGATCACCACAAGATCTAAGTATGTCACATACTCCAGTCTATCCCTCAAACACAGCACAAGCAATGTGCCATGTTGCTGTCCATAGCATGGTGGTGTGAAGCTCAGCTGGCATGGCATGGTTCGACAAGTGTTCCTTTCCTTTAGAGTCATCAACCAAGTCCAACTGCATCCTGTAAAATCTTGGCATCTTCTCCCTAGGGACTAGTGATAGGACAAGAGGAAATGGGGTCAGGTTGTGCCAGGGAAGGTTCAGATTCGATATCAGGAAAAATAAAGTGGAGAGACCTTGGAAGAGGCTGCCCAGGGAAGAGATGGAGGTACCATCTCTGGAGAGGTTTAATAAATGGGCTGACATGGTGTTTCAGGAGATGATTTAGTGATTTGGGATTGTAGGGCAGACAGTTGGACTTGATGATCTTGAAGGTCTTTTCCAACCTTGATGATGATTCTATGTAGAGTCCGGTATCTGTTTATCTGAGATCCTATCTCCCCTGTAATCTCAGAGTGAATGCCCATATCACTGAGGCAATTGGAGTCAATGAAAGCTGTAGCCCTTTGCAAGCAGGCAAACAGAAGGTGGAATTCAGTTTTATCTTTCTTGCCAATTTCCCAGGCAACTGGCACAAGATTCTTAAAGAGATGATTTGAGGCTGAAAGTTTACAACCTCGAAATATTTGACCATGCAGAGTCTGGCCCCAGTGACACAGAATAACAGTTCCTCAGGATATCTGGTGCCAAATCTCTCATTCAGAGGGAGTAGCTTTGCTTCTAGCTCAAGGCATCAGATGTGAGTCTTGGAGTGCTAGTCCCTAACCCAAAGATAAGCTAAATCCCATTACTCACTTAACCTAGAAGAAAGATGTGAAGCTCAGTGTACCGAAACTCATGCATCACAGAATCATGGAATTATGGAGGCTGGAGAAGACCTCTAAGATCAACCAGCTCAGCCCCATGACCTAACATCACCACAATCAGCCAGACCAGGGCACTAAGTGCTACATCTTGTCTGTCCTAAAACACCTCCAGAGATGGCGACTCCAGCACTGCCCTGGGGTCTGATCACCCTTTCCATGAGGAAGAGCTTCCTAACATCCAACCTAACCCTCCCCTGGTGCAGCTTCAGGCTCTGCCCTCTTGTCCTGGTGCTGTTTGCCCGGGAGAAAAGCCTGACCCCCACATGACTACAACCTCCCTTCAGAGAGTTGTAGAGAGGGAGAAGGTCCCCTCTGAGTCTCCTCTTCTCCAGGCTATCTTTTACAATGAGGTTATCTTAAACCCTTCTAGAGGCAGTAGAAGATGGAGGGAAATACTTCTGAACAGTCAGAGTTTCACTCAGATTTTTTTGAAAATTAAAATGAACAGCCCATTCATACAGCTGATGAAGAAGAGTTGAAGCACATCAGGTAGTTTCTTCTGCATTTATAATAACTTTGTTTGTATAAGTCAGACTTCTTTGGTCCTGTTTTCAGGTAGCAAGACAGATGGATATGAAGTGCTACGTGCTTCACGTAGTGGTACTGCTATAGATATCTTCAGATATAAATACCCACTGGCATAAAAGAAATGGTAAAATGGTTGTCAGTGATGGAGAACTCACTGTACATAAGTACAGGCACAAACACACCTGCATGGACATAGATAGACGCACAACAGAGCAGAAGATACGTAAGGATATAAGAATCCATTTTAGATTTTGCTTTTCCAAACACCCGTTTACGTTGTTAACCAGAAATCCTTTGTCCATCTCTTCAGAACGAAGAACCCTACGTGGATCACTGGTTTATGGGTGAGTAATGTATCCTTGTCAGCAGCAGGATACATAAACTTATTAAATTGGGGGCACCTGGCGGGCTCAGTTGGTAGAGTACGGGACTCTGAATCCCAGGGTCATGGGTTCGATCCCCATGGAGGACAGCACATCTTGAGACAGTCTGGGTACACCAGGTGCTGCTTCAGCAGCAGGGATTGGACTTAGATGATCTTTCAAGGTCCCTTCCAACCTTCCAACATTATGTCAAATGATGGGATTCCTGCAGAAATCAAGTAGAGATTCAAGTCACTGAAAGGTTGGTTTTGCTGGTAGTAGCTAATAATTCCCATAATTTAATGGGGAAATAAAATTTCATAATTTACATTTCAGAGACAAATATTTTCTTTCCTTCGGAATCGAGTTTGCAAATAAGATGTTAGAAATAAATTAGCTGAATGAAGCAACCAGGCAAATATTTAAAGCACTATTGGAGCACAAGAAGTTCCATCTCAGTGTGAGATAAAACTTCTTTCTGTAAAGGTTCCAGAGCACTGGACGGAGCTGCCCAGGGACGTTGTGGAGTCTCCTTCATCAGTATGAGAAGGAACTTCTTCATGGTGAGGGTTATGGAGACTGTTAAGACTCATCTGGGTGTGTTTCTGTTTAACTCATCTTAGGTTTTATGATCGTGTTCGAGCACAGGGTTTGGACTCAATGACCCTTGGAGGTCCCTTCTAACCTCTAATGATCTGTGTATTTGCTAACTATGAGTTGTTAATGCAACAAATGTCAGCCGTAATCACGGAAGGATTTGTGCATGTGGTTGAAGTCAATTTGAAGCCTGTTTTAAGATTAATATGTGAAAATTAGTGACATGTGACATTTGAATCGCACCTTAATTTCTCCACTGGTGAAATAATAAGAAGTAGGAACTTTGATTCATATTGAAAGAGACATTCAAGAGAGATTAAGCTTCGAGGTGAGTCGATGGCTTGTCGCTGACTAAACTCAGATACAGAACAGCACAGCCTAGGAATGCCAGGCTGTTTAATCTGTGTTAACAAAGAATGACCCCTGAGGAAAGTGGCATGAAGGGCACCGGCACGCTGCCTAGGGATCATCTCAACACAACAGTCCTTTCACTGGGGCTGGTTCCCTCCAAAGGCTGTTGTGAGGTGGGACTGGCAGCTTCTGAAAAACTTGGGTTGCTTAGCCTGACCCCTGCATTTCCTCACCATCGGTGGCTCAGGGCAGTAACCTATACTTTGCCTTTTACTTAACTGTAACTTGTAGGAGACTTGTGGTGCCAATTCAGATGTGGTGCTTTCCTCACCAGTGTGTGCTACCCAGTGGTATCCTGTCTCCATGAAAGCACAGTCCTAGTTTAATCGAATTACAATTATCAAATGGGGAACTCACAGCCCAAGGCCAGTGTCTCTGCTGAGGATTGTGTGTGGGTAAAGTCAAGTCACCATGATTTGGGAATAGCTCTGTGATTGTTCCTTGACTCTGCTGGGTTGCACGTTGGCAGTTTAACCCATAAAGACAGCCACGAAAGAGAGGGGGGCACAAGGGAGTGTCTGGAGAATGGCTGTAGCCATAGTGCCCCCTGCCCTGCCATGTCCCTGGTCCATCTTCTCCCATCTCTTTCTAAGCCTTTCATGATACAACACTGACAGCCACGTCAGTTAATTCTACACCAGTTCCAGTTTTCAAAACCAGTAACTGGAAAGAGGAAACAAGTATTATTGTGGTAGCCTCTATTTCTGTAAAAGTATGAGTGTCCTTACAAAGCTGAAACGCTGGATTCCTCTCAGCTTCAAAGAGATTTTCCTGTCCGAGATAACAGCCCCATCCTCCAGGCAAAGCAGAAACTGAAAACGTGGGGCTCGGCATTGTCCACAGTCAGCCTGCTGTTGTTGGTTGCAAGAAACATGGTTCTGGAGATGGTGATAAATGTTTTCCCCTTGGAAAAGGAACAAGTTAATCTAGAATTCCATTTTCTGCATGCTTTCTTCTTTTATTCTCTGATTGACTCATGCAATATGCATTAGCAGTCCCTGGGGCAAGAACCTGGAAGAATGTTTCCCTTTTGACTCTGATTTTTAGGGGGAAAATACATTTTATTCATCTTTATTTCATCTAGGTGTCACTGCAGGGCAGAGTCGAGGTTGTTGACAGGTACCTCCAACAAAACAGTCTTGCACTTGGATCAAAACAATAATTATGTTCTTTTAAAATGTACAAGGAAATCCTAAACAGATTAAAGCAAACCAGGGTTTACATGGATAGACAATACCTGTACCTCCACTTTTTACAATACCCTTGTTGCTGTACCGCTTGATGATTGATTAAATATTGCACAGTTATTAAAAATGTAATGGTTTTGATAGTGCTTTTAGCTGGCAGAAACTAAACAGCAGCTCCTCAGCCAAGCTATAAAATTGGTCCACCATAAAGGCCAGAATTAAATTACAATGAGGCATGAAGAGCAGCCTAGTGAATGTTGCCAGGTGACCTTCTGAAAGATTCATATGGCTTGACCTAAGCTTTATTGCTTTAAACCTGGATCTCATGCAACTTCACACAGGCAACTCAGTCTTCAGCTAAAAACCTGATGGCTTGATTTTCCACAAAGAGTTTGTTTCTACCTGAAGGGACTGGGTTCAACTTGTTTTTATCTCTTGGTCTGCCCTGAGGTTTACTTGTGGTGTGAGTTTTTCTAGTAGCTCCAGTGTAAGGACAGTCCGAAACACCACGTTTGTCCTTTAAGTACATCAGATTTTATTAAGGAGAGGTTCCTGTGATTTCCCACTGTTCTTTTTATCCCTTTGCTTAGTTTTCATTTTTGCTTTACCATCCACCTCTTTGTCTTAGAGGAGGGGGGACGGATGGACGACCTCATTAATGTTTATGGATGTGGAGGGGGTGGGTGTCAGGAGGATGGAGCCAGGCTCTGCTCAGTGGCATCCAATGGTAGGAAAAGGGGCAATGAGTGTGAGCTGGAACAGAGGAGGTTCTACATCAATATGAGAAGGAACTTCTTCATGGTGAGGGTGATGGAGCACTGGAAGGGGCTGCCCAGGGGGGTTGTGGACTATCCCTCTCTGAAGATGTTTAAAAACCACCTGGACATGCTCCTGTGTGACTTGATCTAGGTGATTGGACTAGATGATTTTTGGAGGTTCCTTCCAATCCCTAATTTCTGTGATTCTGTGTGATTCTGTGATCTCTTGCCTTTCAATGAACCCATAACCATCTTGCTGCTGTGAGATGCCTTAAAGCTCTAAGTGTTTCTATGGAGGAAGAGCTGTAGAGAAACCTGCTCCAGCTGCCTGGGCATAAGTTAATCATCATAGAATTATAGGGTTGAAAGGGACCTCCAAAGGTCATCTAGTCCAACCCCACTGCAACAAGCAGGGCCATCACTCACCAGACCAGATCACCTAGAGTCTCATCTGGTCTGACCATGAATGGCTGCATGGATGGGGGCTCAACCACCGCTCTAGACAACCTGTTCCAGTGATTATGGTAACATGAATGAAGTCCTCTAATAAGCAAAAAACCTTATATTGAATAAAAAAAAATATTATTTGTACCTTCTTTACAGGAATTTATGTGGCCATAATGGTGTAAAGATCCTATCAGGTAATTGAAATTTAGGTATATATGAAATAATGTTGTTTTTATACAAGTAGAGAAAAACCTCCTGGAATTTCAGGAGATTTTTGGTGGTCCTCTCTTTAACATCTCCCTCCCTTTCCCTGTGCTGCTGCCTGCTTTCTGTCAGCACAGTTGCCAGGGCTAGCAGAAGGATCTGGCAGAAACATGGTGACTTTCCCTCCCTAGTAGGGACCCACTGCCTGGGGACAGCTGAGCACAGCAACTGCCAATGTGCGGAGCAGGGAGCAGCTGGTCAGAAGTGCTGACTGCAGGGGAATGTCTGAAACCCTGTTGCTTTCCAGAAGCTGAGCATCAATCACATTTTAGGAAGGGCTTTCTCTCCCTGGAAGAGAAATCAAAATTTGTCTCTGTATATTTTTATGGTGTTTCATTGGATTGGTGATAAAAAGAATTAATACAGCAGAGAAAAGTTTTAGGGTGATGGCAAAAGGTGTTTCTTTTCTTTCACAGACTCATTAGTAATTTGGGAGGCCATGCTCAGTGGGTGATGTGTTAATACTTTCCCACACAGATCAACTCTTGAAGGATGTGGGCATCTAATGTGATGTAAGACAATTTCTGAACCAGCAGTAAAATCAAGGAAGCTGCATTTTCCCTTCAGTGCCCTCCACACCACACCATCAACTGCCCTGCAGTGAGGAGTTATAAACTGGGGTGAGGAACTCGGGAGGACAAAGCCTGAAAGGCACACACTGTGTCTGCGTTGGACTCGCTCACCTTTTCAAAGCTCAGAGGTAAAAGCCATAATCCCAAAGTTCAACCCTAACTGGAAGGCTCATTATCCAATTTTACACGCTTGGGCAGTGCATTGAGTGCTGGCTTCTCTCTCAGGTGTTGCTCAGTGCAGTAGTGACTCCCTTTGGCTTTTCTTCCTGATGTAGTTTTCCTTAATCCTTTCTTTTCCTTTCTGACAATGCCATTAACTGCAGGTTCAGCTGGGCTAGATAAAAGCTTGATGTCAATAATTTATAGACAGCTGAGAAAGCATATTTAAGCATTTTCTGGTAGCCACTTCGCAGTTAGTACCTAGATCTATCTATTTATTTATTTATTTATTTAATAGGCGTTTCTTAATGGAAGTCAGGGAGTGCTTGGCCAACATTATTCATGTTGTTTCTGTTCCAGGGTCAGGTCAGGCATCTTTTGGTGTAAACTGCTGACTGCTTTGTGTATGGTTTACTCTCTACAGAACCACAGACTGGCTCAGGTTTGAAGGGATCTCAGAAATCATGCACTTCAATCCCCTGTCATGAGCAATGACACCTCTTAACTAGACCTAGTTGCTCAAGGCATCATCCAACATGGCTTTGAACACCTCTAGGGAGGGGGTAGCCACAACCTCTCTGGGGAATCGATTCCAGAGTCACTGCCTACAGAGCATGTGCCATGATGTTGTCCTGTTACTCAGTCTTGCAAGATCCTCCTGCAGCTTTCCACAGTTGACTTGACTTAGGTGGTGGCAGGATCTCAGTAAACACTGGTGATTAAAATGCACTGCAGACAGGCCGGTCAGCGTGGCATCTGTGCTACTGCATGCCATGGGTCTCTAAGGAGAGGTGGTTGCATCAGGGATCACGTATTCCACACAGTATAAATAAACCAGTGCTCTCTGGAACACCTTATGTTCTTATTGACTGGCCACCTGCAAGTGGAGATCGTATGGGAGGCAACCAACTGACAGACTCATCAACAGAAAACGGCCTTCAAAATTCCAGCATACTCAAAGCGCTGACATCTGAAAGAAAAGTCTCCCTTCATCATCAGCAGACTGATGATTAGGGTGATCAGCAGGTTTTCTGGACAGTTGGGTAGAACTCTGTCCCTTCCCTGAAACAATGGGGTCCTTTATCAGATCAGTGTCAGCTGTAGGGTATGACAGAATACATCATTGTAGTCACCACCATCAAAGTGCTTCAGAGCTGCAAAGACACTTGTGGAACCAAGTTCTTTGAGGAACCAAGACATCCAGTCCCTCATCCTACTGAGTGACTGCCCTGGCAGACTGATCTATGGCGAATGCAGAGCACCAACCTTATGCAAGCTGTAGCCTGGTCCTTGTTGTATGAGAGGAAACCTCCAGGTAAAGCCTCTTGTGTGAGTAGACACCATCAAGAAAGCTCAGCTTGGCATTGCTTGTCTCTTCTTGGCAAGGTTCTTGGTGGATTTTGAACAGAAACTGAGCATAAGTCTGGTCTTGGTCCTCCTCATATTGCTAACTCCCCCCATACATTTAAAAATCCAGTTAAACTATTTTTGTGACAGCTAGAAAGAGCTTATTTTGAGAACTATGGGGGATAGAAGTAGGTGAGTCATATTTCTGAGGGAAATTGCGCAGCCCCATGCGTTTGAGTGATACCAAATCTATTATAAACTGTGTGATCAACTATCACAAACTCTGGATGGAGTAACTGTCTCTTGAGAATGAAATTTAATTAAGTGCTTAGCGACAGCTTAGACTGGCAGAGCTCAAAAGGAAATTAGAAACGATGATGAGATGCTTGCATACAATTCTCGATAAAGTGAAAAGTGAGGACATTTAATTGATAAAAAGCAAATCAGGAGTATGTTCTAGAATATAGATGATAATATATCGTTAAATAAAACCCAATGATCATGAGCATCTTCTGAGGAAGCAGATCACGGAATCACAGAACATTAGGGATTGGAAGGGACCTCGAAAGATCATCTAGTCCAATCTCCCTGCCACAGCAGGATCACC
>JAOXOE010033047.1:0-10522 GCA_028565055.1 Phoeniculus purpureus
GCCACAGCAGGATCACCCAGACCAAGTCACACAGGAACACATCCATATTGCTTTCTAGAAGTTCTAAGCACCTGCAATGCAGGCTTTATGATGGCAGGACCTTCTCCACTGTAAGTCACTATAGAATCATGTGTTGCACCTGCTGATGATGTGGCTGCACAGAGAAGTCCAAGTGACGTCATGTACTTGTGTTTAACTGAGAGGATCCTACCTGTGGTCAGGAAAGTTTGAGGGCTATAAAGGGAAATCTAGCTGACAAAACAGAGGTATTTTAGGGTGAACTTCATTGGTTGTGTGTCCTGATGGTTGAGGAACTGGATGTGCTTCAGTCACCATAAATATGTGTGTAGTGTAATTTCAGTTGCCGTGGGATCCCACCAGGCCTCCAGTTGCCACCTTTGAAGGGCATAGACCTTCTGCAGACCCTGTGTCACAAATACCTCAAGGTGATCCTAGGTGCCTGCCCGTGGGCAAATGATTTAAACTCCAGATCTCTACTGGTTGCAATGGGAGCTTAGACACTTGGAGCACATGTAAGGGTCTCAGCTATTTGTAGGGATCTGAACCTGCTGCTTTCTTCTAACTCTGGATTCTGTGATGCAGTTCACTGATGGAATAGCTCAGATCCTTTCTAGGGTTCTTTGAGATCCAGTCCCTGTGAATGGAATGAGATGGCTTCATGGAGACTGCAATTATCTTTCCATACCATTGCAATCATGCTCTGTTTTGTTATCCTGCTGTAGGCTTAGGTCTAGGAGAATGTAGAAAACACAGAGGCATAGGGACATACTGCTGGATCAGAACAAAGGTCCATCTAGCTTGCCTGTTCTTTCAACAGTGGCCATAATTTGATACCTAGAATGAACAAGGTGAGCGTGTGTGATGCCTCTGTGTCACTCATTAATAGATAGAGATGATGTCTGAACCTATTCCTGTTTTGATTTCTTTCCTCATCTCCCTCTATTCTCTTCCAGGAATCTACAGAGATGACAGCAAGTGCATCTTCAAGCCCTCAGTACAAGGCTACTCCTGCAAGCAAGCAGATTACGCAGTTGTCATCCTAGAAAACCTGGACACCAGTATGGTCAGCCAGAGGCTGTTTCCAGTGGTGGCTGTGACTGATACCTTTATGGATGTCTTCAGTGATGCAACTTCACATCCCTTGTGTCATCCTGCACAGCAACAGTCTACTTTCTTTTCTGTGTTGCCATCCACCAGACTCACTACGGTTTGTTTCCCAGATGTAACACCTCTAACTTTCAGGCTCTACATCCTTAGTGGCCAAAACACAACGAGGCTGCCCCTGGCCATATTCTACAATGAGCCACTCAGCCTTCGTGTTTTCATTCAAGGGAAATACATCTCTCCTACCCCATCTTCTTTTTCACTGGATCAAGAGGCAGGAGCCAATTACTTTAGCTTTGAGAACAACCTCCTCTATGTTGTCCTTGGTGAGAAGGAACCTGTAGAAATAGTTGCTGGCCTTTCCCTTCTTGTGGCTTTCACTGTAACCGAGGCTGTTGGAGAAGAGGATGAGGTGAGCATAGTTCATCAATTAGCTGATTTCTTGAAGGTTGGTCATGACCAAGTCAGAGTGGTCCATCGTGTGCTGGGAGGTGAAAGCACCCTGAAGTTCATCTCAGCCAATGCTAACAAAAAGAACTATCACTGCCCTAACCTGGCATCTTGCACTGCCCTCCATGGCAGATATGGCTCATGGAAAGCAAGAAGAGGGCCAGTGAGCACCCGATCTCTGCAGCCACCTGATGAGGCTGGTCCATCAAGGGTGCTCATCATTGAACTTGGCGATCCACCAGACCATCCAAGAAACGAGCTGACAAGTCACAGCTTGAAGAGTTTGGCCAGAACAATAATCAACACTCATCAGACTGGAGACCTTCAGAGAGGCCTTGGCGTGCCGGTTGACACCTTGATGGTGACTCAGTCTGCCTTACTGTTTCCCGCAGAAGCTAACAACAGGTGAGTACCAAATATGCTACCAGCAGATGTGGAGTGAGGCAATTCAACCACTTGATCCCCTTACTAAGATAAGAAATAAGTTCTCCATTAACTCAATATCAGACATTGGAACAGGGGCTGCCCAGGGAGGTGACTGAGTGACCACCGCTGGATGTAATTAAAGATTGTTTAGATGTGGTGCTTAGAGATCTGTTCTAGTGATGAACAGGGTTATTGGTTGGACTTGATGGTCTCAAGATTCTTTTCCAACCCGACTGATTCTATGACTCTTTGACTAACCGTGCTGAAACTCTATTATGAAGGGTCCATGATAGAGCTATGTACTATCTGGACTCCTGACTGTGAATTACCAAGCCAGTCTGCTGATGCTCAGGAACCTCTGTAGTGCAGAGATGTCTGCGATGCTTTAAATGAGGAAGAAAGTTCCCCGAAGACTGTTGTGAAACCAGGAAGTATTGGGTAAATTCAGTGTTTCTAAAGAAGTTCAAACTCAAATGAATCTTAAATTTTAAACAATTAAATTTAACCTAATGAGACCACATCTGGAGTATTGTGTCCAGGTGCGGGCCCCTCAGTTCCAGAAGGACACAGAATTGCTGGAGAGAGTCCAGTGCAGAGCCACAAGGATGATGAAGGGAGTGGAGCATCTCCCTGATGAGGAAAGTCTAAGGGAGCTGGGTCTCTTGAGCTTGGAAAAAAGGAGACTGAGGGGTGACCCCATGAATACGTGAAGGGTGGGTGTCAGGAGGATGGAGCCAGGCTCTGCTCAGGGGCACCCAATGATAGGACAAGAGGCAATGGGTGTGAGCTGGAACAGAGGAGGTTCCACATCAATATGAGAAGGACCTTTTTCATGGTGAGGGTGACAGAGCCCTGGAAGAGGCTGCTCAGGGGGATTGTGGAGTCTCCTTCTCTGGAGGTGTTTAAAATCCTGGATATGTTCCTGTGTGACTGGATCTAGGTGATCCTGCTGTGTCAGGGGGATCGGACTGGGTGATCTTTCGAGGTCCCTTCCAATCTCTAATGTTCTGTGATTCCGTGATGCAAGAGCTGAGCACAGGCAGTGGTACCTCAATGTGTACCTAGATATTGGCTGCTCTGTTTGGTTTTGCTGTCACATGTGTTTATCACAGAATCATTCAGGCTGGAGAAGACCTTCCGTATCACAAAGACCAACCAATTTGCCCACTTTCTTTCGTCAGCTTCTCTCTCCAGCTTCCCACAGCAGTTTTTTGTTCTTCACTGTTACATCAGTGAGTTTCTGGGCATTGACTGTTCCTCCTCCTCCTCCTCCAGATACCTCCAGGGTAATCGAATCACTTAGCTGCTGTCTGCTTTTTAATAAATTGAGAGGTTTGAGTTCTGCTGAGTGTTTCTGTCTTTCTTTCTCTGCCTTGGTTTTCTGAAGGCTTTTTGAAGTGTATCTGTCCAAAAAGCCAACAGTTGCCTTCCATGGTGAATTCCCCAACATTGGATGCTTTCGAGATCCATCTGGACAGGGTGCTGGGCCATCTTGCTTAGGCTTTTGCCAAGGAAGATTGGACCAGATGGTCCCTGAGGACCTTCCAACCTGTTACTCTGTGATTCTATGTGAATCTGTGATATCAGTGCCATGTGAAAAGGTTGTCTGAAAGCCCATTTTCTGCTGGCAGGATTCAGTGATCCTGTTGGCTCATTTTTCCACAGAAGTTAGGGAGCTCGTGGTCATCTCTTTGCTCACTGTATCCCTTAATTCCTTTTCAGTTCTGCCTTCCCAGGACCCAGTCCCACACTCCATATGATCTAGGCAGTGTGTTTGACTTTCCTCTCCATAATTTATCAGCCCACCGATCCTTCCATGTGTTTTATCAGCAGTGGATTTAGATTTCTGCGTGCAGCTGTAGCTTCAGGCCGGGAGGTGGTTTTGACAGAATAACCCAGGACAATCCTTTATCACAGCTTCCCACAGGGAGCTGCCTTTTGAGCTCTGTCAGTAACCCAGTTCTTGGTCAGTTTTGTAATGCTTTATTGATATTTGGTACCAGGAGATGGCTTTTGAAGGTCATTCTTTCCCTCGCTCCTCCACAACAAACAACTCTTTCTGTCCCTCCTTCCTCTGTCCCCATCTTGCTCTTCTCAGCCTGTTTCAGCCACTGTTTCCATGGCCCAGATGGCAGCCCTTGTCTGCAGAGAAAGCTGTGAGGAACAGGGCTGGAAGGGGAGCAGACAGCAGTGCGTTTCAGCCTCAGATCCTGAATCTGTATTAAAAGCATATGGGAAGTATGAAAAAGGTAATATCCCATCTGTTTTTAATAGGGGACGTGGGATTTGATGTTTGGCAACCTTATTGTGTACTCTCCTGATATTGCATAATGTTATTGTTTTACGCTGTGCACCACTGAGCCTTACCCAAGGATATTCCATCATGCAAGAAAGCGGCTGGATTTGTCTAAGACTCACTTTCTCTAATTAACACCATATCCTCCAGCACTTAGCACTGACCCCGGTACCATCCTCATGTCTGCTGGCGGCTACTGATGCAAAATGCTGTTCTGACGCTTTACTTTTCTACTAGGCGCTGTGTGGCTTCCACTAGGGAAGCACCCACAGTCGGGACACTGGTCTGTGACCACCAGCCTTTGGCTTGTTTTTGATGGCTGGTTGGTTGTGTTGTTTGAGTAGTCGTCTTCTCTGGAGATGTTTAAAATTCACCTGGGATGTGGTGGAGTCTCCTTCTCTGGAGATGTTTAAAACCCACCTGGCCGTGTTCCTCTGCGACTGGATCTAGGGGATCCTGCTGTGGCAGGGGGATTGGACTGGGTGATCTTTCAAGATCCCTTCCAGTCTCTGATGTTCTGGGATTATGTGATTTATTTTTGAATTGGTGCTATATTAAAAGCCCATTGTCAGGTACCTCTCCTAGAAATATTCCTATTTGTCCTTCTCTGGAGACATTTAAAACCCACCTGGCCATGTTCCTGTGTGACTTGGTCTAGCTGATCCTGCTGTGGCAGGGGGATTTGGCTCAATGATCTTTGGAGGTCCCTTCCAGTCCCCCATGATTCTATGATTGATTCTATGACGATTCTATGATTGATTCTATGACGATTCTATGATTGATTCTATCACGATTCTATGATTGATTCTATCACGATTCTATGATTGATTCTATCACGATTCTATGATTGAGCACAGTGTTTTGTTATAGGAACAAGAGTAGTTTAAGCTTAAAGCCATAGATTCACTGTCTCAGTAGGGGAAGACCTGGGATGTGTCCTGAAAAGAATGCTAGGAGTAGCTCGGAGCTCGTCCTCCCTCAGCTGTTTGGGCTCCTCTGCAGTTGTTATTTATTGCTCCCCATCACTCATAGCTTTTCTGGAATTACTCATGGCTGACATTTCTGATGCAATAAGGCCACAGATAACTTGTGAAATGAAATCAGGGTTTTCCTGTTGGGACGTGTAGTATCCCCACTGTCTATCTGTCTCTCTTAAGGCAGTACATGCTAGCGCAGGCAAGGATAATGGGGCTGGGATTACAAGTCAGGCTGAGTATTCCAGGGTATTTTTCTGAGGAAGGACAAGAGAAATATTTTCACCCCTGAGTCTTGCATAATCCAATCAGGCTGTCAGATTTACACAGACCCCCCACCTCCGGATGGACCAGTCTCAGACTAGAGGCTCCACTTGCATCAGGGCAACAACAAAAAGATCTTTGATCAGCGGAGATGGAGTGTTTGTCTTTGCAGCCTAGGACAGTGGGGCTGAAGGTAGCCTTGCAAACCTGTGGTTAGGTAGTCTGTCATGGAGCCAAACCATTATAAAACATGACTTGTGTGTTACGATTTGAAGTGCTTTTCACATGATTTTAACTCCTTTGTTAGAGTCATTTCAGATGTGGTTTGTCAGTTTGCCAAGGAAAGACAAGTGATTGCTATGACTGCTGCAGCCTTGCAGAGCTGGAGAACACAGGAGATGGCTATCACACACTTTCACTTCTCTGTGGGAAGGGAGCAGGAGGTAGGAAAGGTAAAGGGAGAGAGGGAGAACGCAGAGGAGGAGGAAGATGAAGAGGGTAGGAGAGACTGAGGAAAGGGAACATGGGTCTTTGAAGATCTCTGTGATAGGAAGGAGGGATGTGTTGCCATATATTCCCACATCAGTGCACATCTTTGTGATGTAAGGGTTTGTGTTATTTAATCTCAGTTGAAAATGAAGGATGTCGGCTCTAGAGGAGGCTTTACCACTTCCCTGGTGCATCCACAGGAGTTGAACGTGCACAGGAGAGCCAGACATGTCCCCAGTGTCTTGCTCTTGTGAGGAGAGGCTGAGAGAGCTGGGTGTCTTTAGCTTGGAGAAGAGGAGAATGAGTGAGGGGTGACCTCATTCATGTCTAGAAATATGTGAAGGGTGGGTATCAGGAGGATGGAGCCAGGCTCTGCTCAGTGTCATCTAGTGATAGGACAAGGGACAAGGGGTGTGAGCTGGAACAGAGGAGGATCCATATAAATATCAGAAAGAACTTCTTCACAGTGAGGGTGATGGAAGGGGCTGCCCAGGGGGGTTGTGGAGTCTCCTTCTCTGGAGATGTTTAAAAGCCATCTGGCCATGTTCCTGTGAGACTTGGTCTAGGTGATCCTGCTGTGGCAGAGGGATTGGACTGGATGATCTTTTGAGGTCCCTCCCAATCCCTAATGGTTCTGTGATTCTATAGTTTCTCAGTTTAAAGAACACTCTGGGGTGCAGTGCTTGGGGTGTGAAGCCCTTGGAGGGTGAAGTGTTTCTCTGTAGAAGAATCTGGTCCCAGCATCACTCCAGTGCTGTCAGACAAAACCTGCCCTGCTCCTGTCACATGTGGATCCATTTTCCCCCTTAACGCTTAGTGGAACTTGCGGTAAAACAGATGATTTACGCGACACGTGTCCACGGCAGGGAGGAGCTGCCAGCCCTGTCTCCAAGAGACCGATCCTTTCCCCACTCTGCTTTATTTAAAACAGGAGTGCTGTCCCCTCTGCCAGCAGAGCTTGTCTGCTGTGACATTCGAGTGAGCGACAGCCCCGTCAGCTCCCAGCTCAGCCCACTTTGCTGTCACATCATGCTCTTGACCACTGCCCTGTGCTCGATGGGAAGGGAAGAAAATTCTTCCACACGCTTTGTTAGCAGGAATGTGGAGAGCCAAGGGTTAAATGGCTCGGGGTGCAGGGTCTTTGCGGGGACGTGTGCACGTGTGGCTACGTAGATGTGGGTGTATCTATACGGATGCACGCACGCACACGCACCGTGGTTTGGCTGCAGGACCTCACGCCCGCGGGCCACAGTCACATTATCATCTGGAAATTGGATAACGACAGCACAATGACAAATCCAGGTTGCTTGCAATAAGGTGCTAATCCCTTTGCTTTAATATCGGAGCAGCGTGTAATGATGTTTGGACATCACTCCAGTTTACTGACGACCCCACTGGGGCCAGCAATAGAAGCGTACAACTGTCTAACAAGCCGTCAGGTGACCGCCGTCGTCACAGCAACGGGGGATGCAATCTAATCTTCCCTCCATCCCTTCCAGCTCCCAATAAGGACCAGATTATAGAAGTGGCCCATCAATGCTCGGTAACTCGAATCAATTAGCGTTAATTCGCACAATGCTATGATGTATTGTGATCACTTTCATTTCGGAGAAGGGGGAAGAAATTGCTATAATTCACCTAAAATGAGGTTGTCTATGGTGCTGAGGTATTAATTGGGTGTCCATATTAAATGGAAAAGGAGCACGGTGGTGAAGGAAAAGTGGATGAGTGACTCTCTTGGCTGCTATTGACCTATCAGAAGAAGACAGTGCCCTTTTCCTTTGCTTTTATCTATTACAGTTTTCCCTATTGCGTGTCAAGTTGATGTATTATAAAAAATTCATTTGGTGACCTTTCACCCCCCTAGCAGATTAAACAATTTCACTGGGATGGCATCATTAACAGGGCCTTGCATTTAATGATGATTTCTCTAAAAGGCCACGGAGATTCGATTTTAAGCTAACAGATTTATTGCACTATTATAACATATCGTAAAAAACCCCAGCACCTACGGTCTGGTTTTAGGATAGAAACTGTTTAAGAGTTTATGTGGAGCTTAAAGTGGTATTACCTTGGGATAGGCAGCAGCGGCGAGGCTCTGACCTCCGGCGGGATGCTGTTTACATTTAATAAAAGACGTTTCCCCGACAGTAAACTTGAGGGAGTACGTGCTGGAGGAGGCCTGGCTGAGCTCCTCACCACTAGCAGGCACCTTTTAAGTAGGGTATTTCCCACTGATGGAAGGCACCAAGGAATTTGGAGGTGGTTTTTCTCCTGTTCGATTGACTGGCTCTGGTCTCCTTCTTCTAAAGGGTCTTGGTGACCCCACATCACCCTTGAGTGGAGGTTCCTCCATTAGGTTCCTCCATTTTGCCCTCTTTAATTTTTAAGGTGTCTTACCGCTCCAGACTGCTGGAATCTGGTCTCCACCAGCTTCTCTCCTTCAGCTTCTGATGCTACTGGGATTGGGAAGTGCTAAACAAAGTATAACAGAACATGGAAGGGAAGACACCCGCCTGGACATGTTCCTGTGCGACTGGATCTAGGTGATCCTTCTGTGGCAGGGGGATTCATAGAATCATAGAACCACCATGGCTGGAAAGGACCTCCAGGGTCATCGAGTCTGACCTTTATCCTATTATCTAGCTGCTAGACTGGTCTGGATGATCTTTCAAGGTGCCTTCCAATCATAGAACCGTAGAATCATTAGGGATTGGAGAAGAGGACACTGAGGGGTGACCCCATTAATGTCTATAAATATGTGAGGGGTGGGTGTCAGGAGGATGGAGCCAGGCTGTGCTCAACGTACAATGGGGTTGTACAGCCCCAAAGTGCTAATGTTCAGAAGCTGAGCAGAGTAGGTGTTTTAATTAATACTCCAGAACAATAGGCTTTGGAGCTCATTGTCTGACCTTTTAAAGTCCAGCTAACGAACCTGATGCTCCCAACAGCCACAAACTATCCAACTTCTAAGTAAAGTATCTTCACTTGAAGACTTTAATTACTGAGTCTAACAACTCAGTTACTTGTTTCTTCCCCCAGTCTACCATCAGCCTAGGTTGATCATCAACCCTCTTGCTATTTCTCCACAGTACTAGGCCTTCTCTTGTTATCTTTCTGCTACGACAGCATCTTATTGACTCAACTTACATGAAGGAAGGGAGACATCAGCAGTGTCCCACATCATGGCTCCTGCTCACTTGTTCAGTCCTCATAAGGAGATATGAACCAGGATTCCATATTAATGGTTTCTATGTTCTCAAGGAAAGCTGCAGCCTCCTTTCTCCTGGAGGTTGTTTCCTCTAGTTTTGATTTCTGTCTGTAACCTGGGAAAACATGGGCACTGGTGGAAGTGCAAGTCATTGTTTGGACAGCTTTTTTGTGTAAAGTAGGAACGACCCCAGACTCCTCATTGTCTTCTGGATGCTCCCGTTTCCTTCTCCCTGTCTCTACTACTTAATGATAGGATCTGCAGGGGGAGACAAAGCTCCAACAGTGCAGCAGAGAGGACTCAGGTACCTGGTGTCTGGCTAACTTCATCACCACATGACATGAGATATCACCTCTCACCTGAAGAGGAATTCCTCACAGCCCCTCCAGTGAATCTCTACCTCCTGTGCCTTTCACAAGTCCTCAGGTTGCCCATGTCCTCTCTCCTTTACCGCATCTTCTTTCTTGTGGCCTCTCTTCAGTAGCAACTAATATCTTTTGTAGAACAATACAAATGATCTCTGGCTTGACCTGGATACCTTTGGATATATTTATCCCCTGAATTCTTCCCAATCTCCTATCTGTTCCAAGGACACACTGATGCCATGACACCAGCAAGAGACAACGGTTCCATTATTTTCATGGTCTATTATTTTCATGGTCTGTTTTTTCCAGAAACTTAAGTGTCCCAGAGGATGTGCTCTGACACCAAGGCCAGCTGATATGGATCAGCCTGTCTCCATGAAATGGAATTCTCTCACCCACTATTTCAGGGTGGCCTCATCCAAACTGCCAAGTGAGAGTATCTTCCTAGAACCATGGAACCATAGAATCATTAGGGATTGGAAGGGACCTCCAAAGATGATCTAGTCCAATCCCCCGCCACAGCAGGGTCACCTAGACCAAGTCGCACACCCCAGGTACCAGTAGAGGTTAGGGACTGACCTGTTGGAGAGCAGTGTAGGAGAAAGGGACCTGGGGGTCCTGGTGGACAACAGGATGACCATGAGCCAGCAATGTGCTCTTGTGGTCAAGAGGGCCTGGGGTGGATCAGAAGGGGGTGGCTAGCAGATCAAGAGAGGTTCTTCTCCCCCTCTACTCTGCACTGATGAGACCATATTTGGAGTATTGTGCCCAGTTCTGTGCCCCTCAGTTCAAGAAGGACATGGAGCTGCTGGAGGGTGTCCAGCGTAGAGCACCGAGGACGATGGAGGAAGTGGAGCATCTCCCTGCTGAGGAGAGGCTGAGGGAGCTGGGGCTCTTGAGCTTGGAGAAGAGGAGACTGAGG
>JAOXOE010033048.1:0-10521 GCA_028565055.1 Phoeniculus purpureus
GTGGTTTCGGGGGGTTCTCGGGTGGGTGGAGCGGGGAGGGTCAGCGGAGAGGCGGGCGGATGGAGAGGACGACAGTGACTGGTGAAGAGCCGGGAAGGAGGGGGCGGAGGGTTGGGGGCTCGGGGCAGGGTTGGTTCTGGGGTACTGTGCTCAAGTGCCGCCGGTACCGGGGAGGCAGGTCGGAGCTTCGCTGGCTCAGTATCATGGGTTTAGATCCTGTTAGGGTTGGAGTGGGGCTTTGAGGAAAAGCCCAACCATGAGCCGAACTGCCCTGAGGGCACCACTAAACCCTGTGCCTGAGCTCCAGATCTCCACAACTGTGAAACACATCCAGGTTTGGTGATTCAACCCCGCCTTAGGCAGCCTGTTCCAAGGCCTGATGGCCCTTTCCAGGAAGTTTTTCCTGATGTCCAACCTAAATGTCCTCTAGTGCCACTTGAGGCCATTTCCTCTTGAGGCCATCCCAAGAAGGAATGCTTAACATCCTTACAAGCCAGGATACTCTGGCAATTAAGGGTCAAAGAAGACATTAGTCAAGATGCTGTCAACATAACGTGAGAACTCAAGCTCTAGGGTCTCACAGTTAAACTGTCCTCATTATGACACTAGAAATCACTCCCATAGGTCACACAGCCCCTTACCCAGGGGAAACCTCTCCCTGTCCTGAGCAGGTCTATATAACGTTGATCCCCTGCCACTTTAATTCAAAGCAAGGAATTAGTTAATTAGCTTTGGGACTGAAGTTTGTGATCACCAGAAGAAGCTTGATAAATAATGAATCTATTAACTATGCTAATTGGGATTATATAAAGGAATGACTACTTTCACAATCTGGGAAGCTCACATTGTGGGTGACCGCTGAGCTCACAGCTTTGCGCAAACCTACAATAAAGGAATCACTCGGCTCTAGCTGGAAGACCCCAGATTTGGGGATAATACTTCCTGTTCCTTCCTGTCTGAAGTCTGGCAGGTGTCCACTGTGCCTCGCTGAATCACAGCACAGCAGGTGTACCCCATTGTCAGGGCCCACAAGACGTGATGCAAGGCCACACTGTTTATTGACAGGGATGTGTTTTCATGCCAGCAAATGCCTGGGATGTGAGAGTGACACTTGAGGCAATGCTTGCATGAGCCCACAGCCAAATATGGGTCATTCAGGAAAGGGCAGCTGCTGGAAAAAGGAAAAATGGTGTGAAAATTGCAAATTCAGTGAGTTAGGAGCACTCAGAAAGTTAGGCAAGTCAGCCAGAAGAAAGGTAGGTCCCAGTCACCACAGGACTAACTGCAAAGAGAGGGGATGAAATCAAGATCTGGGTCAAAACACACCTTGCTCAAGAGCCTGCTGAGGAAGTACGTGGCTTGGCCAGGAAGAGAATTTCTTTTGAGTGACTCTCAAACTGAACTCTGAATACCAGGGCAGGTGGTGATCTGGCTCCACGTGCCTCTGTCATTACTGTTTTCCCTTAGGTGCCTGTGGGCAGGAGATGCCCTCAGGACACAGAAGAGACATGAGATGCCTTCTTTGAGCGGGTTTGCCTTCTCTAAGAGTAATTTCACTGATTTTGTCTCCTTGAGTTTGTTACAACCGCTTCCCATTTGCCTGTTCTTATAGGACACCATAGCTTTTAATCTCTAGATCAGGATTAAGGGTAACACACACCTAGAGAAGGAGGCAGAGAACAGCAGCTCCATAAACAACCGTTGCAACACATCTTCCCAATAACCCTCAACATGAGATGAGAAGGGCCAGATGGCCAATGGTTAACATGAAGAATGTAGCTTCCACAGGGCTTCAATATAATCTCAATCTTATTCTTCTTCCTTAGCCAAATGAGGAAAACCCCACATGTTCATAGACATTTATTTCTCTATCATGTGACAGGCCAGGTCAAGTCACAAAGGTTTAGTCTTAACTCTTGTAAAAACAATTTGCAGAGGTTAAGCAAAAGTAGATATATACTGAAAGGCAGTTTTCACTTGGAAAATGTTACAAGAGTAGTTCTCAACAGACTTAGCACCATTTTCAAAACCATAAACTTATCCTACAAACACTTTTTGAGGGGCTGGCTTACCTTCTTTGCGAAATAAGGAAAAGAACAAATTTTTCTGGATCCAAGGCCAGGTTGGATGAGGCCTTGAACAACCAAGTCTAGTTGAGAAGATTCGCTGCCCATGGCAGGGAGGTTGAAGTAGATGACCTCTAAGATCCATTCCAACCTGAGCCAGTCCGTAATTCTATGATTCATGGCTGCAGGTTTCTCTGCATCAGCTTCTCTAGTTCATGCTTTTGAGTGTCCTCTGGCCTTCTGCTTACAGCACCCCTGGGCCACTAGCCCCTTGTCTTCTCAAGTTGCTACTAAGGTCCATTTTTGTCTGAAAGTCTGTTCAGTGCAGCAGTGTGCTCCACCAAAACTGCAATTACTCCCCTATGAAGTCGTCTCTGTTTTCTCGACCAGTACCTTTGCTTTACCCTGTGAGTTACCACTACAACACAGTAGCATATTCCTAGTTCTAACGCGATTACTGAAAACTGCATTTGCAATCTGAGCCTCTTTTTCGTGCAGATTTATGACCCAATGGGATGGAAATTCACCTGTAGCTCATCCTGTTGTGTCTCCAGTCTGTTCCATGATCCAAGGTGGAGACAATGACTGTTTGTTTTTAGTGCAAATTGTCTATTTCCATACGTAATGAACAAAATGAAGTTAAAAATGAGCCTTTGAGCATACACAGATAACTTATTTGGAGGTTGGTTAAGTGCTTGTCATGTTAATTCTAGGTAGGTCAAAACCAGAAGGAAGGCATGGGAGTGGAGAAGGGCAGGTTCACATAGGAAGAACTAGCTACCCTCTTGCTTAACTGGGTCATCTCAGCTATCTCACATACAAATCTTCTCATTAGACCAGCAGGAAAGTAACGGTCCTTCTGCAGAAGGATGACAGAATCACAGAATTTCAGTGGTTGGAAGGGACCTTGAAAAGCCATCTAGTCCAACCCTCCTGCCAGAGCAGGATCACCAACATCAGGTCACACAGAAACATTCCGGTGGAGTTTGAATGTCTCCAGAGCAGGAGACTCCACAACATCTCTGGGCAGCCTCTTCCAGGGCTCCATCACCCTCACAGCTTGTACCCACTGCCCCTTGTCCTATCCCTGGACACCACTGAGCAGAGCCTGGCTCCATCCTCCTGATGCCCACCCTTTCCATATTTATAAATATTAATTAGGTCACCCTTCAGTCTCCTCCATCTGAAAAGACCCAGCTCCCTCAGCCTTTTCTCATCAGGGAGATGCTCCAATCCCTTCATCAACATTGTGGCTCTGTGCTGGGCTATTTCAAGCAGTACCTTGTCTTTCTGAAAGTGAGGGGCTCAGAACTGGACTTAATATTCCAGATGTGCCCTCACCAGGGCTGAAAAGTGGACTTTCCAATGGTTGCTCTCCTTGGAAAGCCCATGTTTGTGTGTTGTAGGAGCCTTTAACTCACCTTTATACCAACCACAATGATACAAGAGGTGTGAAGGCCCCTGGAATAAAGGTTGTGCAGAGGAGAGCTCAGCACTACCCGCAGCTGTCAGTGGCTGGGTTTATTTACTGAGGTATCATCCATCCCATGATTTAGCATTTACCTTAAGCAGTTTTAGAACAACACGAAGAGCCCATTACACTAAAAACAATCCAAATTTATGCTTTTAGACTCAAGGTTCTAAAAGCAGAAGGTGGCTCTTATTTAACTCACAGAAAACCATTCTCTGTGGAGAATGAGGATATGAGTTCTTCATTTCAGAGAGTGACTTTTTCCTTGGTAAGGGTTGGCTGAGCTCCACCAAAGCCAGAAACCAAGATTTATTTAGTTTTTTAAGCAAACATCCCACTCAAGGAACCATACATACATATTTTTGGCTCTTCCTTACACATTCTCTCTCCTCCACAAGCATCAGTGAGATTTAAGCATTGAAACACAAAAGCATAAAGAAAATCCAAACTTATTTCTACCACTTATTTCTATAGGTACCAGCACAACAAGCGTTTGGTGAATGAACCACAGGGTGAGGTTGAGTAGACTGTGCTGAGGGTTCTGCCAAAAGCACCTTACGTGATGGTATTTCTTTCCAGCATGTCCTAGGGAAAGAAAAGGCCTAGTTGTATCTTCCTCTGTCACTGCCTCTGAAGATTCTAGGAGGATGCATAATCCAACATCTTAAATCTGTCAGCGTATCAACTATGCCTGTGATTTTGGAGGGTGTATTTATTCCTCTTCTTTCTTCCTTCTACAAAAAAGATGCTATTTTATTTTCTTTAAAAAGGAGCACAGTTGGATTTCATTGGTTGGTTGGTTAGTTGGTTGGTTTGTTTGAGTGTGGGGAGTTTTGTCATGGGGGTGGCTCAGATGCCCCAGGGGTTGCAGAGTAAATCCTGTGGAAAAGACCAGCACGAAGGTATCTGCTTGTTCCTTCATGGAAACTCATTGCTTAGAACATTTGGCCGGTCTGTGTTTGCATTTAATTCCTGTTGCATTTAAATAGCACCACAAACAGAGTAAATGCTGAAATGTGACAGTCGAAACAGCCCAACAGCTTGAACATTAACACAGGCTCTCAAACGGTCCTGCAGGCAGAAGGAAAAAGAGATGTTGACGTGCTATCTCAGCCCTATTACTATCTTAACACACAAGCTTTTTGGCTGGTGGGCATTAGGGCTCCACGCTCTCCCTTGGAGCTCTCTGTACCCCTCACTGATCCACCACCAGGTTCCATCACCAACTGGTTGCACAAGACCAGCCAGTGGTGCCGGTAGACTCAGAGTGGACTGTTTACAGGCAGGAGATGATGACGTTACTGTAACGCACCCATCGTGTAGTGGCACATTTTGAAAACAGGTCTAACCAGACAACTCACCTAATAACCCAAGCTAATGCTGCCCAGCCAGTGCCAGCATCCCTTCCAGTACCTCGCTGGCATTGACACTGGTGCAATAAAACATGGACTGACCCTGGGACTGGCCTACTGGAGAGCAGCACAGGGGAGAGGGACCAGAGGGTCCTGGTGGACAGCAGAATGACCACAAGCCAGCAATGTGCCCTTGTAGCCAAGAAGGACAATGGCATCCTGGGGTGGATCAGAAAGGAGATGGTTAGTAGATCGAGAGAGGTTCTCCTACTCCTCTACTCTCCCCTGGTGAGTCTGCATCTGGAATATTGTGTCCAGTTTTGGGTCCCTCAGTTTCAGAAGGACACAAAACTGCTTGCAAGAGTCCAGTACAGAGCCACAAAGATGATGAAGGGAATGGAACATCTCCCTGATGAGAAAAGGCTGAGGGAACTGAGTCTCTTTAGCTTGGAAAAAAAGGAGACCAAGAGGTGACTCCTTTGATGTTTACAAATATGGAAAGGGTGGGTGTCAGGAGGATTGAGCCAGGCTCTTCTCAGAGTCGCATCCAATGATAGGACAAGGAGCAATGGGTGTAAACTGGAACATAGGAGGTTCCACATCAATTTGAGAAAGAACTTCTTCCCAGTGAGGGTGACAGAGCAGTGGAACAGGCTGCCCAGAGGAGTTGTGGAGTCTCCTTCTCTGGAGAAGTTTAAAACCTGCCTGGCCATGTGTGACTTGATCTAGGTGATTCTGCTGTGGCAGAGGAATTGGACTGGATGATCTTTCGACGTCCCTTCCAACCCCTAACATGCTGTGATTCTGTGAATCATAACAAAGTCCTTTGTAGACCAAGTCAAGGGTACAGATTCCTGCTGTAAGGAAGAGACTGTTGTAGCAATGCTCACATTGCAAAAAGTATTCATGCTGGAGTGAATGCAACCAGCATTGAAAGCTGCAGCAATGTGGTGAGACAAATGGTCCAGGTCAACAATTTCTCCTACCACACCACAGCAATCTGCTCATAGAGCAGTAATATCTTAGCAAATGGCCAGATGCTTCAAAACACACGAGGCCGACAGGAAAAAAAAAAGCTTTCTGCTATGAACCATGGAAGAAATTACTGTGCATAGACCGAAGCAAAAGTTTAAAAGTTGCACCAGTCCCTTCATGCCACCAGAAGGTTAGGGGTGACCTGATAGTAGTGTCTAAATCACCCATGTGGAAAAGTGGTTTCTGAAAGCACTGCCACTTGAAATTGTTAGGAAAAGACAACTCAACTTATTGGTTGGGAAGCCAAGCAAGATCAAAAATGATGCAACACCAAAGGTAATTATTCCTTAAAACTATTTACCTGTAGAGGCAGCAGATCCTTCATTATTCAGCCTGTCAAACGAAGCTCTGTGACTTGCTAAGTACCAAATCACAGTCTCAGCAGGGCAAGTTCTGTCAGACAGGATGAGCTAACACCACTTTCTTCTCAAACAGAAGCACCTGATCTACTGAGGCATCACCTCGGTGGTGAAGCCATCAGCACCCATCAGAGCTGTATGTAGATGTGAGTGGGTGATGGAGCTACCTGCTGACATCCAGCCACAGCACCACCCATGCTAGTGGACAGTGTGTACTTTTATTCTTATGAAATCTGGTTTCTTAGTATGAATTCAGTTTCTTCAGGACTGGAGGAAGTTCCTTTTGCGGAGGGAGAGCCCTTTTTCCAGCTTTTCATGCCTCAGCTGTTTCAGCACTTCCTGTTAGGTCAGTGACTTAAAATGCCTGAGCATGTGTGGCTTATCCACATTCAGGTAAAACTTGAGGCTTCCCAGCTGGGAATGTCCTTCTAAAGCATTCCCTTTGCTTTCCAAGTTACTTCTGCAGAGGAGCCTCTGATCCAGCTGCAGTTCACACTCTCTCCAGGTCCTTTGCAGCAGCAAAGTGACTCAGCTTCAGTCTGGGTCCAGGTGTTCACTGGAGAAGCAGCTGTGCCAGTGAAGAATGTGACTGGCATCCAGATGTTAGTTGTTGCTCCGCAGCAGCTGTACAGTCAGCCCTGAGAAGACCCTATTAAATAAAAAATAAATCAGTGTTTCAATTCCAGGTGGGCAAACTCATGTTGCTCCTACCAGCACTTACTAACTCACTGCCTTTGTGCTGAAACACCAAGGAGCACCCAGATGATTTGCTCTGACATCTGAGCTGGACGAGGTAGAAGATAATTTCCAGTTTAGGGGTGGGAACTGATGTCTTTGAGTGTCACAAGCCACTCCTGCAACGTCCGTGTGACGGGAGCCTCAGAAAACAGTCATTATTTTACAGGTAAACATCCTCTCTCAGCCTGGCTCTGCCAGCTGAAGATGCCAGGCATCAGGAATGAGCATTCATAGAAACCCAGCTCCCCCACAGCCCCATCAGTTGTAAACATGCTGCTGTTCTCCTGCTGTGTCCAGGACAAAGGTTGCCCTTGCCAGCTGTTTGACCTGTAGCAGCTATTCCCCAGGCTACACCTTTTTGGTGGAGTTGTGCCAGTGGGAACTCCTGGTTATAGTGAAAATGAAAAACTGGAGGTGGAAAAGGTAAAACTGGAGGTGAGAGAGCAAGGCTTGGAGCAGTCCAAGGTATCCAAGAGGTGCTAAAGGCACATGGGCCCCCACGGAGTTAAGCACATCGCATGGTACAGCTGCCTATTGCTTCAGTTGTGCATAGAGAGCCATAAAACCCAGCTGTCCTTCAGCTCCTGAGGTTGGCTTCGATGCAGAAAGTTGTCTGTTAATGGCTTTTATACAATGATAATAATTTCAGACAAACTGCCTCTTTAAACCATAAGATTATTGCCACTGTCTCTGCTACACTGTTACTGAAGAGCCAACAAACTGTCCTATCTGGCACCACACAAGCACAAAAAATCCCACAGTCTTTCATAAAAAAAGCCATAAATGATGTGAATAAGGCTGGCTATGGGGTTATAAAAAAGCCCCCTGAGACACTTGAATGAACAGTGACAGCTTTCCCAGGTTGGCAACTACATTTCTTAATGTCTTTGTTGGGATTGAAACCACTTGTGGCCAGTTCTCACTGCACAGTTGGCTCCAGCTGACCTGTCTGAGGGATGTTTTATTCATGTCAATACTGAAGTCATGATTCCATTTTAAAACCCTCTTAGAGAGCCTGCAGATTCTGCCCATGTAGCCTAAGCTGAGTTTAGATAGTCCTCGGATGAGCTACGCAGCACCTAGTGTAATCTAGCTCTTGGAAATGATTTTTTATTGCAAACATCCGTGATATTCTGTCATCAGAGCAAACAGCAAGGTGGAGATGCTGAATCTGTGGAACACCTGGGTATGGACAGAGCACGGCTGCAGAAAATGTAAGGTGGCCAATAAGAGGAATTTCTGGACCAGAACCGTCTGCAGTTTAATGGGATCCTGGTATGTACAGTGGAGGGATAAAAAAACCGCTGCAAACTGCTTAATAATCTCCAATAACACCTACTGCTCTACTGCTTTAATTAAGAAGTTATTTGGCCCAGCTACGTGTTCTAGGCACGTGCTGTCAGGAGACCCTGGGGTCTGAAAGTGCCTCTGGCTCTGCTCTCCAGAGGGTCCCAGCAGGACCAGGCAGTCTCAGACCTGAGCATTTTGGAGCATGAGCAGTGCTTCCTTCTCCTCTTTCTTAACTTTTTTCTTTCCCTTTTAAATTTTCTTTTCTTCTTCTTCTTCTCTTTTTCTTTCTTCTTCTTGTCTTCTTTTTCTTCTTCTTCCTCGTCTTCTTCTTCTCCTTTTTCTTTTATTTTTATTTTTCTCTTTTCCTTTTTCTGTTCAACTTTTCCTTTTCCCTTTCCTCCTCCTTCTTCTTTTTTATTTTTCCTTTTCCTTCTTCTTCTTTTTCTTCTCTTTATTCTTCTTCATTTCCTTTTTCTCTCCATTTTCTAGAACTTAGTCAAGGCCAGTGTTCTTTTGTGACCTTAACATCAACTCTTGCCATTAAGGTGCTTCTTAATTAACTTGCAAGGGTTTGGCTTCACCTAAAGACCTTCAGAAATTCTCCTCAAAGATTTCCAATTTAATTTCACTTTTTAAACCAAGCAGGCAGCTTAGCAGAAAGAAGATTTAACACACAAAACTGCAATCCTGGTCTCTAGATCCAGGTGGTTCAGGAAAACAAAGCCAAGTCAATTCTAGGATGTTCCTGTGGTGTTTAAGAAACAACAGGAGCAGCACTTGGGCTGTTTTAGCCAGTTTGTTGTTGAGATGCAATCACAATCTCGCACCTCCCAGCCATCAGACAGCAGTTCAGCTTAGCCTGCACTTTTCTTAAAACCAGCAATGCCAAGGATTTATTCAATTTCTTCCTGCCAATTTAGGCAAAGTCAGCCAAATGCCAAGGTGTAAATCCTCATGTTGCTCAGGACCTGGCAGAGAGCAAAGCTGCCTGCCATTAGCAACTAGAACAACTACCCACCCAGGAGGCAGACTGCCAGCTGCTAAATTAAACAAACCCCTTCTTCCCGTGAAGCTGAAGATGTATTTCTTTTACACCTAGTGCTCAATACCTTGTCAGGATGAAGTGAGTGGCTGGAATGGTCCCAAGTGCTTACTATTCTTCCAGTACTAAAAGAAAGAGCGTACTTGAGTGCACCCCAAAGGTCTATGAACACATCCTTCACTCCAACCCTGGGCAAGCTGGGCTATTAGGAGCTGGGAAGATTTTTTTGATCAGAGGGGAAAGTCCTAAAGATAATTTTGTAAGCCCCATCAATCAGCCTGATGCTGGCCTGGTTGCCACAGGAGAATCATGTCTAAAGGGTTTTGCAGTTAGTTAAAAATGTGATTCACTTTGTTGAGATTTTCTCTCAAGGAGAGCAGCATGGCTTGCTTGGGGGTGTGCATTTAATCTCTATTTAATGCTGCTTTCACATTTCAGGACTGCCCTAGCTTCAAGGACTTATCCCAATGACTACTCCAACACCCACAAAAGCCTTGTTCAGATACATCTGCTATCCCTAATGTCGCATTCCAAATCCCTCTTCACCATTGTAAAAGGACACCTACAGAAATGAGATGAATGGTTAACAGTGCCTTGTCTGCCCAGGATTTAGGTGCTGCACAGCCAGTTCCATATGCAGGAACTGTGGGGTTGCTTACCATGACATCCAGATCCCACCAAAGATGCTCTTGGGCTGTTTGAAGGGACAAACTAACCAAAAACCTGGATATATTCTTATAAGAAGAAATATGTGATGTTTCTGAGTTGCTTTTTAGTGTTTGCAAGAAACAAGATCCAGAAGTAAGAGAAGACCATCAAAGTCCAGCTCTGCACATCTCTGCCAATCTCCTACCACAATTTATACCCACCACAAAACCCCTATGTGCTCAGATAGATGGAAAAATCCTGCAGGGAAAGAGATGCAATTCCTTCCATACGGAAAATGAATTTTCTACCTATCTCTCTCCAGAGCCCAAACCATCCACACTCTGTCTCCATGTTCTCTTCCACTTCTCCTCCCTTTCATAGAATCATAGAATCATTAGGGATTGGAAGGGACCTCGAAAGATCATCCAGTCCAATCCCCCGCTACAGCAGGATCACCTAGACCAAGTTGCACAGGAACACATCCAGGTGGGTTTTAAACATCTCCAGAGGAGACTCCACA
>JAOXOE010033049.1:0-10521 GCA_028565055.1 Phoeniculus purpureus
ACCCCTAAACGCACGGAAATGGAAGTGTGAAATGAGCGATCAGCCGGCACTGTTCGAGCCCCCCAAACCACCGAAACGAGGACCGGGCCGGCACGAAACCATGGTGCGTGACGCCCTGGCCGCCGCCGAGGACAAGGACATGCTCAGATCCACCGATGGTGCCCTGGTGTCCCTGGCCATCGCCAACGGGTGGGCCCTGGACGAGGCCGAGGACGCTGGCCAGCCCTACGCCGTCGCCCAGCTCACCGCCCCGTTCCTGGAATTGCTCGTCAAGCTGGGTCTCGTTCCCGATGGAGGTGAATCGACCGATGACGCTCTCGCCGCCGCTCTCGCTGACCTCAACCGGGTCGATGAGTGAGTTCGGCCCCGGCCCTGCACCCCGGTTCATCACCGACTGGCCGATCACCCGTGGCGTCGGCTCGAAAATCGGGAAAGTTCAGCAGGCTCTCGGCTCCAAGCCGTTGCCGTGGCAGGTCATCGCGCACCATGCCGTCGGTGCCCGACGAGACAACGGGCTACCGAGGTTCCCGTTCATCGTGGTGTCCGTCCCCCGGCAGGCTGGCAAAACGAAAGGATCATGGGCATGGAACTACCACAAGGCGTTGACCGTCCCGAATGCCAAGTGTTGGTACACCGCGGACACCGGCACAAAGGCCCGGGCCCGGTGGCTGGAGATGGTCGAGGATTCCAACCGGTCACCCTATGCATCGCTCACCCGGGTGAAAAAGACCAACGGTTCCGAGGCCCTGGAGTTCGACCGCCTGCGTTCGCAGATCCGCCCGCACCCACCTACCGAGGACTCCCTGCACTCCGAGCAGTCCGACCTCAACGTCATTGACGAGGGCTGGAGCTTTGACGAGTTCCAGGCCGCCGCCCTCATGCAGGCCATCATCCCGACACAGGCCACCCGCCCTCACCGGCAGACCATCATCACATCGACCATGGGCACCGCCGATTCCGCGTGGTTCCATGACCTGGTTGACCGCGCATATCAGGGCGATGACGGAATCTTCCTGATCGACTACGGCATCCCCGAGGACGTCGATCCCACCGACCTGGAGGCCGTCGCCGCGCATCACCCCGCCTACGGTCTCCTCCCTGGAGTGGATCTCGACTACTTCCGCACCTCACTGGGAACATTGGGGCCGGCTGGTTTCGCCCGTGCCATGGGAAACCGGCGCACCGCTAACCGAGATTCACTGATTCCTGATCAGGCGTACCGCCGCGCCCTGACCGACATGGAGATCCCGCCCGGGGTGGAGGCCGTCATCGGTGCCGCCATCGACTTCGAGCGCACCGAGACCGCCATCGTCGCCGCCGCGTGGGTGGACGGACTGCCCCTGATCGAGGTCCTGGAGTGCCGCCCCGGAACCTCATGGGCCGTGGACCGCCTGGCCCACTACATGACCGCCGGGGGAGTGACCACCTGTGTCATCGACCGGGTGGGGCCATCCTCGACGCTGTTTGCCGACGCCGAACGACACAAGCTGAAACCCATGGAGATCAAGGCCCGTGATCTCTGCATGTCCTCCGCCGAGGTCATGGACCGGTTGACCTACCGCGATGAGAACAGCGTGCTGTCCCCGAAGATCAGGTTCAGGCCAGATCCCGCCATGGACCTGGCCGTGCAGGTGGCCGACAAGCGTGGCATCGGTGACTCCTGGACGTGGGCACGACGTGGATCTGCTGGGTCCGTCGCCGCCCTGGAGGCTGGCACCCTGGCACTGTTCGGCCTGATGAACCGGCCGGCCCCCGCCCGTGCCCCGATGATCTACTAGCCGCCGGTTTTCGTTGCCATCGAGCCCAGGACGGTGTCAGCGCAGGCCAGCCCCAAATCACCGGTTTGGTAACGAAACGATAACGGGGGTGGATGTGAAAAAACAGTGTTGACAAAAATGATCCAATACCTATCACCCCCACTATCACATTAAATATGCTGGCCAACCATATAGGGGGTAAATAAGTTGCAAGAAAAACCAAAGTGTGCATAGTCAAAACAATGCACAAAACCGGGTGTGAAAATAGTCACATAAAACAGGAAACCCCAGCAATATCCACACCCCCACGAGGACACGCCACCCGGCCAACCACCGTAAACCCACGATGACCAGCGCGAAATGACAGAAAACAGCACATCTCCCATGATGTGAGCCATGGGACTCCTAGACCGCATCCGCAAAGTGGCCCACCTCCCCGAGGTGCTCGCCACCATGACGGCCACCCCGTCTATCGGGTCCCCGTGGGCACACGGACACCTGGAGGACATCACACCCCCAGACATGCCCATCCGAATGAGCTACGACACCGCCATGTCGATCCCCGCCATCGTCCGTGCCCGCACCCTCGTGGTCACCACCGTCGCCCGCACCCCACTGGTCATGGATGACACCGACGAACAACCCGCATGGCTGGACGGCCTGGCCCCCGGTGGCGGCCACCCCCAGACCCCGTTCCACCGCATGTTGCACACCGCCGATGACCTCCTGTTCCACGGATCATCGGCATGGGCCATCGAACGAAACGAGTACAACGACGCCACCGCCGCCGTCCACATCCCCCGATCACTCTGGAGCATGAACGCCGACGGCACCATCACCATCGACGGCCAACCCGTCAACCCCACCGAGGTCGCCATCTTCGAGGGCATCCACTCCGGCATCCTCCACCACGGTGCCGTCACCATCCGCGACGCCGCCAGCATCTTGCACGCCGCCGCGCGTGTCGCTGACACCCCATCCGCCCTCATCGAGCTACGGCAGACCAACGACGCCGAACTCACCGAGGACCAGATCAACCGGATCATCGACCGCTACGTAGCCGCCCGCCGTGGAGCCCGCCACGGTGTCAGCTTTTCCACCACCGGCGTCGAGGTCCACGAACACTCCCTGGCCCCGGAGAACCTCCTGATCGAGGGACGCAACGCCGCCGCCGTGGACATCGCCCGCCTGGTCGGTGTCCCCGCCCCGTTCATCGACGCCACCGTGGGTGGCACGTCCCTGTCCTACGAGAACGTGGCGTCGAGGATGACCGAACTCATCACGTTCGGTGTCGCCCCGATCCTGGCCGCCATCGTCGCCCGCCTCAACCTGGACGACCTCACACCCATGGGAAACATCCGGTTCGACACCGAACAGATCGTGGAAAACGTCGTCGAACTCACCCGCATCAACACCCCAGAACCACCCACCCCCAACACCACCGAGGTTGCATCATGACACGATATCCAGTAAGGCCCGGTGTCCTCACCGAGAACGGGTGGCCCATGGTCAACGCCGACAAGTGTGTCAGCGTCCAGGTGCTCCCGGCGGCCAAGAAAGTGCCCCTCCTGCGTGGGCACGTGGCCACCATCCTCAACGCCTGGATCATCGCCTATGACCGGGACGTCGAAAAGATCACCTCCCAGGTCTGGGGCTGGTCACCCGACAACGACGTGTGGAACTCCAACCACCTATCTGCCACCGCCATCGACATCAACGCCCCGAAATACCCATGGGGTAAGCGGGTGATGCCGGCGGCCACCAAGGCCAAGATCGAGGCCCTGCTCAAGAAGTTCGACGGGGTGGTGTTCTGGGGTGCCCACTGGTCGCGCGCCGACGAGATGCATTACCAGATCGGTGTCCCGCCATCCAGCCCCAAGATCGCCGCCCTGGCCGCCAAGCTCAACGCCGGCTATCTCGGCATCTACGGCACCCCGGCAACACCCACACCACCGACTAGCTCAGGGAGTAACACCATGGCATTGACCGCCGCCCAGGATGCCCGCCTCAACGAGGTTCTGGAGAACACCCGCCAGATCAAGGACACCCAGGCCGAGATCCTCCGACAACTGGGACAGCCCGGCGGCTGGCCCCAGGGAGGTGGCCGAACTCTCTACGATCTCACCTCTGCCATCGCAGAAGTTGAGGGAGTCACCGGCACACGGGACACCCTGGCGTGATGACAATGACTGACCTCATCGTTCTGGGGATTCTCGCGGTTGTGTTGTACGTGCTCACCGACCGGGTCATGCGGGTGGTCCTCCCGTGACCATCTTCATCGCCCTGCTCTCCCTGATCCTTGGATTTGTTCTAGGCGTCATCGCCGTTATCTGCTGGCTGGTGGCGAAAATCGAATGACCGCAACACAGGAAACCACGCAGGTGAAAAGACCATTACGTGCCACCCTCAGAACCACCGTCGCCGCGACGGCCGGATTCCTCCCCGTACTGCCCTACATCGCTGAGGAATTTCACCTGGTGGAAGCGCTGCCCTGGATGGCCGGCGTGCTCGCCACCGCCGCTGCCATCACCCGCATCATGGCTACCGCCACCGTCGAGGACTGGCTACGCCGATACTTCCCCCTCCTGGCCGCCGACGTCTACGACGAACCCGCCCCCAAACACCGAAAGAAAGATGACCATGAACCACAACCCTGACCTCATCACCGCCTCCCAGGCACCCGGCCCCGCCCGCTTCATCCAGCCGGACTCCCTCACCGCCTCCGATGACCCCGACGCCCGTGAGCTGTCCGGCCTGGTCCTGCCGTTCGACAAGCCCGGCCGCACCTCCCGTGGCCGCCTGGCCGTCACCGCCTCCGCCGTCAAGCTCCCCGAGGACCTCCGACGAGTCAAGCTCTACCGCGACCACTCCGACGTCGGTGGCTCACCCGTCGGCTACGCCACCCACGCCGAGATCAAGCCAGACGGTCTCTACATGAGTTTCCGTGTCGGTGCCACCCCAGACGGTGACGCCGCCCTCACCGACGTTGCCGAGGGCATCCGCGACGCCCTGAGCGTCGAGCTGGTCTCCCCCCAGATCACCGGAACCAAGATCACCGCCGCCCAGCTCTCCGCCGTGGCCATCGTCGCCACCCCGGCATTCGAGGACGCCCGCGTGTCCGTCGCACCGGCCCGCCCATCCGTGGCCGCCCAGATCGCCGCCGGCAACCGCATCACCGCCTCCCAGGACACCGACGTCATCACCCTGACCTCCGCGTCCGCGACCATCGCCGCCGCCGCATCCGGCAACGGTGGCATGGTCACCGCCGCCCTTGGTGAGCTCACCGACGCCGGACACTCCGAGACCGTGGAGCCCGTCGAGTGGCTTGGTGAGCTCTGGAGCGGTGGCGACCACCAGCGCAAGTTCTGGGACACCCTGACCACCAAGAACCTTGTCCGTGGCACCCTGCGTGGCTGGAGGTGGACCACCCGCCCCGAGGTGGACACCTACGCCGGCAACCTGGCCGAGATCCCCTCCAACACCCCAGCCACCGAACCCGTGGAGATCGCCGCCACCCGCCTGGCCGGTGGCCACAAGATCGACCGTAAGTTCATCGACTTCGGTGACACCGAGTTCATCGCCTCCTACCTGCGTGCCATGCGTGATTCCTACTCCCGCAAGTCCGACGCCCGGGCCCTGACCGCCATCGTCACCGCCGCGAACAGCGTCTACGACTCCGGCAACGATCAGCCCGGCCTGCTCCAGGCCGCCGCCCTGGCCAACACCCTGATGGAGGAAAACGAGCGACAGATGAGCGTGACCACGTTCCTCGTCAACTCCCGTGACCGCCTGGACCTGATCGAGCTGACCCGCGATAAGGCCCCGGAATACCTGGACATGCTGGGAATCAACCCAGCCGCGTTCGTTTCCGCCCCTGGTGTGCCCCGTGGACGCCTCATCGCCTACGACAAGAACTTCATGCTCGCCGGTGAACTGGCCGGTTCCCCCATCCGCGTCAACGCCCTGGACGTTGCCCGTGGCGGTTCCGATGAAGCCCTGTTCGGCTACACCGCGTTCCTCACCCAGGACACCGCCGGCATCAAGTCCGTCGGCTTCACCACCGGACTCTAACCATGACCGCCCCCCATGTTTACGACAGCCGGCCCCTCACATGGGCTGATCTGCCCATGGACTGGCAGACCGTCATCGGACGTGACGGGACACCCCTGTCCTGGAATGACCTACGCCACGGCAGGGGAGTGTTGCCCGTCAACCACCCCATCACCTCTGATGAAGTCCGTACCTGGACCGGCCGTAAGCTCACCGACGACACCGACACCGCGGTGATTCACGAGGTGATCGCGTCGGTCACCGACATGGTGGAGCACTGGAAATCAACCCATCCCGATGACTGGCCACCCCGCTGGAGGCAGGGCACCATCATGCTGATCGCCCGATACCTCCGACGCCGCAACTCACCATCAGGTGTGGAAACGGTAGGTGACATGGGTGTGGCCTACGTCAGCCGGAAAGATCCCGACATCGCCCAGATGCTGGAGATCGGCCCGTTCAGAATCCCGGGGGCTTGGTAATGCTTCTTGACATCCACGACTGGATCTGCACCGAGCTGGCCGCCCTGGACATCGAGGCCACCGCCGACCAGCGGGACATCCACGCACCCGGCTGTTTCGTCACCGTGACAAGGTTGAGTGATTGGACACTGGACTACACCGGCTTCACCGTCCACGGTCACATCATCGCCATGACCCGAGACAACGGCGGCCGGGAAGATCTCAGGGCCAAGGACGACCTCCTGCGTCCCCTCCTGAGATTCCTGGCCACATCCGGGGCAACGATCAAGGAACTGTCCACCACCGAGATCGCCACCCCACCCGACTCATCACCACTACCAGCGGTCAAAATCGAGTTCACCCTCGACTGGACCGACGAGACTTAAGGAACACACAATGGCACCGAAAACCACCCGCACCGGCCCCGGCACCCTCACCATCGGAGATGACGTCGGCACCGACTTCTCCGTCCAGGTCACCTCCTGCACCGTGACCCCCAACGTCGGTGACACCCTCACCGTCCTCTCCGGTGACACCATCTCCGATTACACCGCCGCCCTGGCCGTCACCGTCCTCCAGGACCTCACCACCTCCGGCATCGTCGCCTATTCCTGGTCCAACGCCGGTAACACCGTGGATTTCGAGTTCACCCCGAACAGCGCCATCGGTGCCAGCATCTCCGGCCGCGTCAAGATCGACCCCATCCAGATCGGCGGCACCGTCGGTGAACGCGCCACCGCCGACGTCACCTGGCAGTGCCCAGAACTCCCCACCTTCACCCCAGGCTCCTGACATGACCACCGGCGGCTATAAGGGAATCCAGGTCGATGGAGCCCGAGAACTCCGACGCACCCTGAGAAAAGCCAGCGTGGACGTGAAAGCTGAGCTCAAGGACGCTCACAAGTCATCCGCCCAGATGGTCATGTCCCGTGCCGCCGAGCTCTGCCCAGTGGCACCGGTGACCATGACCAGTGCCACCCCTGGTCTCCTGCGTGATTCCCTGAGAGCCGCCGGCACCCAGACCGCCGCCATCGTCCGAGCAGGCAACAACCGGAAAACCGCCAAGGGTGTGCCCTACGCCGGCCCCATCCACTGGGGATGGTTCCGCCGCAACATCCGCCCTACCCTGTTCATGACCAAGGCCGCCGCCGACACTGAACCGGCATGGGTGGAGAACTACATGAAGCACCTCAACGAGATCATCGACAAAGTCAAAGGAATCTGACCATGAGTAAGCACATCATCACCTACCGCGACGGCACCACCGTGGACGTCGAGGTATTCCACCCTCATCGTCTCCGAGCAGAAATCGACCTGGCACGAATGGGCATCAAGGTCACCGACGCCGCCATCACCTGGATGACCCACGCCGTCTACCACGCCCTGCGCCAGTCCGACGCCACCACCGTCAAGTACGCCCAGTGGGAAGAACAGATCGCGGACATGGAGACCGTCGATGACGCCCCCGACCTGGAGGACGACGCCCCAAAATCTATAGCGGAGACGCACGCCTAGCGATCTCCCTGGCCATCAGGTTGGGCCTACACCCCCGCGCACTAATTGACAACCCCTTGTCCGAGATCGAGCTCAACACCCTGCTAGACATCCTGGAGGTGACACAGTAATGGCCGGAAAATCCGCCATCTTGTCAGTCCGCATCATCGCGGACGCGGCCAAGGCCGCCGCCGGATTCGGTGATGCAGAACGACAGGTCGAGAGCTTCACCGGCAAACTGGACCGGATCTCACCGGTTGTCGATAAGGCCGCCGGATACGCCACCGTCGCCGCCGGTGCCTACACCGCGTTCGCCTACGATGCCATGCAGTCAGCCAGCGAACTGGAGCAGTCCACCGGTGCTGTCAACTCAGTGTTCAAGGAACAGGCCGGCATCATCGAGGACCTGGCCAAGAACGCCGCCACCAACGTCGGTCTCGCTGAAAGCCAGTACAAGGAAATGTCCGCTGTCCTTGGTTCCCAGCTGATGAACCTTGGTGTCTCACAGTCCGAGGTCACCGGCACCACCGAGGAACTCATCGGGCTTGGTGCTGACCTTGCCTCCATGTTCGGTGGCACCACCTCCGAGGCCGTGGAGTCTCTCTCATCCCTGCTCAGGGGCGAACGAGACCCCATCGAGAAATACGCCGTGAGCATCAATCAGGCCGCCATCGAGGCCAAGATGGCCGAGATGGGCCTGTCCGACCTGGAGGGCCAAGAACTCAAAAACGCCGAAACACAGGCCACCCTGGCCCTGCTGTTCGACCAGACCGCCGACGCACAGGGCAACTTCGCCCGCGAGACCGACACCGCCGCCGGATCAGCCCAGATCGCCGCCGCCCAATGGGAAAACGCCAAGGCCACCCTAGGCGAGCAGTTCCTCCCCATCGCCGTCCAGGCCGCCGAGATCGTCGGAAAGTTCGCTGAAAAACTAGGTGAACACCCCGAGCTGTTCATGAATCTGGGTATCGCCATCGGCATCGCCGTGACCGCACTCAGTGGCCTGTCTGGCACCATCAAGATCGTTCAGACCCTCATCCCATTATTCAAGGCCCTCAACGCCGTGGTCGCCGCTAACCCGTTCATGGCCGTGGTCACCGTCATCGCCCTGGTCGCCGCCGGCCTGATCACCGCCTACCAAGAATCCGAGACGTTCCGCCGCATCGTGGACAACGCCGCGTCATGGGTGGTCGACAAATTCAAAATCGTGGTCGAATGGGTAAAGTCCGTAGGGGAGTGGGTTAAGGGACTGGGTAACCCATTCACCAAGATGGGTGATATCGCCTCTGATCAGCTCTCACGTGTGCAGGGCTGGCTCAAGACCGCCCGCGACTGGATCAACAAACTCATCGACATCGCAACCACCCCAGGCCGGAAACTGGCCGCTGGTTTCGAGACCGCCATCGCCGTCATCGAGCGCCTCATCGGCTGGCTGAGATCCGCCCGCGACTGGATCAGCAGCGTGGCCGATAAGTTCTCGTCATCGAGCTTTGACACCAACGGCAAAGTGACAGCATCAACCCGCCCGGACATGACCGCCGAACTGGCCGCCTCCGAGATCCTCAAGTTCTCAGCCACCGCCCCGGACATCACCGCCACCCGCTCCGAGATCCTCAAGTTCACCGCATCGGCCGACGTGACCGCCCAGGCCACTGACGCCCCGGTGTTCGGTGGTGCCACCGGCGGCACAGCCCTGGCCACCGCGCCCACGGTCACGAACATCACCTACCAGATCCAGGTCGATGGAGCCCTGGACGCCGACCGCACCGCCGAGCAGATCATCCGCCTGATCAAACGCCACAACGACAGGCAGGGGTGGTGACCATGCCTAAATCAAGCCTGGTAGGCACCACCCGCATCGAGCTGGGAATCAACAAGATCACCATCGTCAACGGTGCTCTCAGCCGCACCCAGACCGTGTTCCACCACCCCCCGAAAAACAGCATTGCCGACATCACCATCAACTGGGGACGGCAAAGCTTTTTCGAGGCACCCCGCAAACGCACCGCCACGGTGCGCCTGCTCCCCTCACCGGAGTGGTCAATCCGCCGAATGCTCCTGGAGCTACCCATGCAGACTCTCCGCGTGATCATGGATGGTCTCACCGACGATCTCTCAGGTGAGGGCAACAACATAGTGTTCGAGGGAAACATCGACTCCCTCCAGATCTCTGAGCAGGCCGGCAACAAGATCATGGAACTGTCCTGCACCGAAACCTTCGGCCAATCCTCAACGGTGCCCGACCTCGACAAGGAAATCCCCTGGCCGTCTACTGAGCGCCTAGGCCTGAGCGATGTCTACAACCGAGTGAGAACAGTCGATCAGTCCATCGCGTCCATCGTCCGGCAAACATGGGAACCGAGCTACTATTTCAGGCCACACGGGCTGAACACCGGCCACGTAACCCTGCAACAAGCCATGGAGAGCCTGGCCGCCTGGTATCCAGCCGGCCACCCCTCATGGTCACCGGATCACAAGATCCTCCGCTCCACCTGGAGCGGCAGCATCAACACGCTCACCTTCTCACCACTCCGATATGTCGCCACCATCATCAACGGCAACGTCGTCAGCGACACCGGAGACATCCACACAGATGTCCGTGACTGGCCACGACGGTGGGCATTCATGCAGCGCGGCACACGCATCGCCACCTCCAACGAGCAAGTCTTTCAACGCTACAACTGGGAACGTGGCATCACTGAGATCACCTCAGATAAGAACATCGCCCTGGACCTGATAAGCCTCACCGACTTCAATGG
>JAOXOE010033050.1:0-10520 GCA_028565055.1 Phoeniculus purpureus
ACTTCTTTCTAACATCCAATCTAAACCTCCCCTGATGCAACTTGAGGCCATTTCCCCTCATCCTATCATCACTGATTCGAGAGAAGAGAATCTGCTAACCCCACTGGTCCTCATCCAAGCACTAATTTCTTACAGGTCAAGCCTTAAGTTTCCTCTTTTTCTCAGATCCCATATGACATATGATTTTCCCCATCATTAGCACTGAGTTGATAGCTTACTAGATTGCATCATGATCTTCTTTTAATTGGATTATTACACACACACCCCAGGCAAGCGACTTGGCTGACATCTGATGATTTAGCAAAGTGATCTGATTTTATTTATTTATTTAACTTCTAGCTGAAATAGTTCTTAGTCTCAATGTTCAAAATGCAATGCCTTTGTGAAAGCAGCTTAGACTCACAACATTTGGGTATTTGCATCAGTGGTAACGAAGACTGCCCAGAGACACGAGAAAATGATGTGTTGGTTTTTAGAGTCCCTAACTTTAAGAAGTCCTGCTTAAATATTCATGACATGCCATTGTTAATTTTGAATTGAGTAACAACTGCTTATCTTTCATGGAGAAATCGTCGAGATCTGCAGTCAGGTTTCTACGCTAAGCTGCAGGGTGGAAGATGTTGACTCCCCTGGCCCAAAGGGTTCAAATTACACTGAAGGGGTTTTTTTTTTAATGAAAATTTAATTGAAACTATAACAAAACCGTGGGGGATACTTCAAACTGGGTTAATGCAGTTAGAAAATTTATGTGTTCAGAGCTTGCAATAGCTATTTTCTGCGTTTATTTGGCATTTGCTTGTAAACAACGCAGGTGTCCACATCCAGAGGATGCTCCTACAACTCACACTCAATGTGTCTCTTTACCTTTCAGCCTTCAAGATGCAGGATACTCCAAACCAAGACTACTGTTGGCTGTTGGGCTTCTAATTTTTTTCCCCACCTTTCCTTTCATCAAGGATTTTCTACAGTAGTATCTGTAGGAAATGCAATGGGTATTGATGTATAAACAGGATTAATTGCATTCCACAATGAGAAGAGAGTGATTGTGTCCAACCATCGGACTGTGATGTGAATGTTCTGTAATTACCTTCTTTGACATGAGCAGAAATTCTCAGTAATAGCAGCCAAAAATTAATGTATTGGCTTTGGCTGAAAGAAAATCTCCATTAACTCTGTCCCTGTGAGGGTAAAAATTACAGGTTTAATATTATTAAGTTTGGTTTTACTTGAATTAATAGTTGCTTTGTGCAATACATTACTGCTACCATAAAATTTTCACCTGTGCTCGTTCTGTTCTGTTTGATTATAATTCGTTCCCCATAGAGAAACCTGTCTATGAGGCAAACACATCTGACTGAGCAGTAGTGAATATTTAGACAAGGTGCCCATGGCTGGAGGGCGAGTGCAGTATTCAGCAATACACCATGTGCCGGTGGGATTCCTGCTGAGAATGTGCTTTGCATTGTGTGGAAACAATCAAGGACAGAGAAGAGCCACAAATATTCACGTCAGGCAGGTTAATGTTGTTGGAAACTATTTCACAGGATAGGTTTAAAATAATAGTCACCAGTGGAGTAGGATCTCTGCGAAGAACCTGAGACAGCTATTTCCTGAGGAACAGAAACCTCTCCGTGCAATTAATGGCATCTATTACTTCTGCCTTACTGGTTCTATATTGTTTTCTCTTACCAGACTTGAAGGGCTAAAATAAAGCTTTTTAGCCAGAATGGGGAAGAAAAACCCAAACCTCTTTACTTAAGTCAATAATAGTGACCTTGGTTACTGCAAGCCCCACTGTGGTTATTCGGCCGCTGAACGGCATGACAAAACATTAAGTAGCATAACAAGTAGGAAAACATTTTCAAAGGACAACCTTGTACCTCTAGGCTATGCAGTGCATTAAGAAAACTGCAGAAAGATTGTCTTTACCTGAGCTAGACAAAAAAAATTAATCCCTTGATGAGAGCTTGTCTGGCCTCTATTACTGCCATTATGAAAGGCGCATTTAACGAAAGAAATAAATTGGGTATTACTCGTACGTTAGTGAGCAGCAGACTCAACATAAAACAGAGTTGCTAAACAGGAAACCAGTTCTGCAGAGGGTATGGGGATGATGACCCCATTACAGCTGCTGACCTTGAACACCATCCAGACTTTACTGCTCCAAAACCTGTGAGGCACTCCTCTGGTTTTTCATTTAATTAACTCTCAACGTTCAGACGTGCCGTAGTATAAAAGACAAGTATAACTACCTCAAGACTGCTTAAATTCAAAGTGTTCATTTGTTTCAACATCTCTGATGGACACTGAATTTAGAAATCTGAGCTAAGATTTTTGAAATATCCACATGAAATGGAACACGTAATTTTGTGATGACACGTGGAATTCATTTTGAAAGCACCGCGACCATTTTACAGTTCAATAAGTATCCCAGTATCTTTGTGTGGTTAACTGAACATTCCTCCTCGTTTGCTTGTAACTTCTGCCTACCATCTATTTGTTCTTTTTAAAATTCTGTTTTCTCTGCAGTTTCAGTTAAATGTTCTGCTCCAGAGTGCCCTTAATCTGGTTCCTGAACACACACCCCAAAATGCTAGCTTGAATTGCGTAATAGCTGCAATTTATGTCAGCTTGACTATCATGGGAGCTAGGCTGGATCTTTAGTGCTGCAGTGGAAGGCAGAAGCTGAAATTACAATTCCTGGAGTGCCGAACCTCATCATTTTGTTCTGCTTATTCAGCCAAACCCTACTCATGCAACCTGACTACATAGTAGAGCTGGCCAAGTGGCAGCCTAGGTCTGGCCCAGGGGATTAGTTAACCTATGCCCATGAAACACAACAGCAAAACTTGCAGGTTAGAAGTGAAAGAGATCTGCCAGAATTCCACCCTGTTGGAAAGCAAGAGAAGAGATGGACAACGGTAGGACTCTCAGATGGCAGTACATGGATCTCCACTGGAGAATCATAGTGACATTGTCCCTGTGGGAGGCAGGAAGAAAGTGCTGAGACAGACATTGTACTTGATCAAGGACTAGAGCAAGGTGCTAAAAGCCATTTTCCTCTTGCATAAGTTGCAGTAAGGGTTGCATAAAGGCATGCAAAACTTTCCACAGCATCACAAAGCGTTCGTTTTCATCACCATTGTGTTCATCTCAAAGTGGAAAGTTGCGTTGCTTTGAAGCAGCACAATTGCCCCAATCCCAGTTATAGATATTTACTCATATAAAATGATAGTGGAGATATACCTACAAGAAGATTCTGTAATGAACTTTCTTCTGTTAAATTAATCTTAAGGATGACTTTTCAAGATCCTTCCAATCACTAATGTTCTGTGATTCTGTGAAAGACAGTCAAAAGCGTTGGAGTTGGTCTGTTTGTGTGACAAGATTGTGGATAGCTTCTACTAATGGGCTGACCTTTTGTGTTGAGTTGTTGGGGCAACCCAAGGGCACTTGGGACCTGGGATGAGGGTCCAGGGACATAAAGAAATAAAGGCAATGTAATGGGAACGTAAAGAGCATTAGAGTGCAGAGGTACAACGAATGAACTGGTACTGGCAGAATGAATACAGCCACATGTAGAAGGATCTAATGTAGCTCTATAGGTCACCCTTGACTCAATGATATTCAGCAGCTACAAGTGGTCCACCACGACTTTTGGTTAGAGTTTGACGATGCTGTGGATGAAGAGGACACTCAATATCAGTCCTTTCAGGGCCCATTAGCTGACATGAATAACGTGTGACGCCAGATGAACACCATCATGCCACTTTCCACGCACAATGTTAATCCAGACAGCATAGGTTTTGTATGGGACTAATAGTTCTTTTGTTTTGCTGGTCCTTGATGGAGGAGATACAGTCTCATTTTTTAATATCTTTTTATAGCCTAGCATGAACATTTTCATTGGGAAATTTGCTCACATAATGGATACCAGATTATCTAGTATGTACCAAGATCTATTCTTCTTACCCCTAAGTACCTGGCTCGGGGAAAAAAAAAGCCTCAAAAGTCCTAAAATTGGCCAACACTAATAGCCAGCTGTGTTTCATAGTGCAGTCAAACTCTCTGTCAGTTTTAAATATGAGCTGTTTAAAGAAGAGGAATTTAGCAGTAATTTACAGCCACAGCATGACACAGCCTATCGAAATCTTTATTGTCCTCTTGCAACAGCACTGTGCCTTGCATTGCTTATACATAAGGCTTTCTCAAATTGAAGGAAGATGTATTAAAACCAGATGTTTTGCTAGCTCAGGCAGATGCCCTCATGTCCCCACTGATGGGTGTTACTCAAATACAGTTAACATGGCTGCAGTACAAAGGCCAAAATGCCTGTCTTGAGAGCAGTCCTTTTAAAACTGATGCGAGTGAGCTGGGACAGCTGTGTAAGTCTTATCTCTATGGAAGATTAACTACCTAGGCAGTAAACAAAATGAGCAGAAAGCTCAAGTTTGTCTTGTTCAAAGCAAATGATTAGTTCCACATTACCTGTGAAATATTGATGACGATAGTGAAGTACTTTCACAGTTAAGTATCATGTGGTGCTGCTAGTTTGTAGAGACAACATAAAGCAATGCTATAAATTTAAAGCTTCTCTTCTGTTTGCAACTGATAAATGCAACTTCTTATTCCTTTTTGTACTGCATGAGGCTGGAAGGGTTTGCTACAGACCGCACAAACCCTTTTTACTATCCACTCACTGCCTGTGCTGTCTCCTGTCTGTGGTGTTCTCTACTGTTCCAGTGTCTTGAAGAAGACAGAAAAACACATGAAGATGGAACATGAAACCTGTACGAGCCATTTGTCTGCTCGTGTTCCTGGATCTGTTCCAGTTTGCATCTGATCGGAGTCACCAGAGGTCTAGCATAATTTTCATAGACTGTTTGTGATTTTTATATTAGATTACTGAGGTAAAACGAGCTGATGTTGAGACCAATTGGTCTGCCAACTGCTAACTGGCTGCCCTAACCACTTAGCTAGAGAGGCAAGTTTCCAGCTGTTTGTTTGTCCTCCAGGTTCTTCCATTGCCTGTCATGCAGAGGTTTGGATTGAGGATAAACATGAAGCAGGTGCCTAAGCCTTGGAGTGGTGAACTTCCAGAGACTATTTTACCATTAAGGTTAAGCAAAGCCTGAAGTATTAGGTCTTGTACTTTGTAGTTGAGATTTTACCTCAAGTAAAAACATCAAGGTGGCATCAATGCCTCCTCCTTTTCTGGGACCTTCAAATAAAAATTATGGTGATACTGTCTCGGATAACGAACACAATTATGACAGTATGAGACAGGCAAGTAAAACCTATCAAGATCTTTACATAAAGGCCTTACAACACATACTGCATCAAGAGACTTCATATCTGAGACACTTCTGAATGATCTTTTCCATTCACCTTTGCTGGAAATAAATTCATAGCTGTCTGCATCGCTGTATTTGCACTGCTGTCACGCACTCTTTGTGGTGAGGTGTACTAGCACTGTAGGAGAGTATATATGTGTGCGTGGAGGCCAGCTAAGCTGCACATCGGTCTGCATGACTTCAAGAAATTACACCTGATTCTAATATCCATGACTTAATATACAAATGATGAGAGAAAAGAACAGATAAGATCTATTGCTGATAGACCCAAACAATTATTTTCTGGATCCAATACCATCCTGCAATCTTCTCAGAGATGTTAGCAGGTCACATTAGGAGGAGGTGTGAGTCCAGGCTGTTTCTATGGTCAAAGCCCAGAAAACTCCTGCTCGGCTGTTGGGGTAGTCCATTACAGCTGTGTGTCCATCTTCAACCAATTAAACAATCTGCCATGCACAGCTAGACCAGAGTTTTGGAACAGAAAGAGAACTTCTTGTAGAATCAAGAATTATGAACAGAGTCACAATCTGAACCTTTAAGCTTCAGGTTCATTGATGGCTTATCTCCTCCTTACGTCTGGGCATTATAGACAACCAGTATTTTGAAGCATTTGAACGAATGCAAGAGTAAAATTCCTTGTCAGACGTGTGGGATGTAAATAAAGGCAACCTTCATTGCCTTTTCATACTTGTTAGACTCTTACCCTAGAATGCTACGAGGGGCTTTGCAATGCCAAAGTAAGTACAGTGGTGAAACTGCTTGAAATGTTGAGCCACGGCAACAGAACTGGAGTTCTGAGTTCTTGAAGAGGATAAATGAATTTTTCAGGGTGACACAACCATAGAAAAGGTGAATTAGCAAATCTCCCCACTATATTCATCAGCATCCCTAGGAGATAGTGTACTCTTTCCTTCCTTGCTAAAATGTTAGTGTATGTCTGTCCCTGGGTTTTCTTCAGGGCTACTCTGTGGCTCCTTAAGCAGTCTCTGTGCTCGCTGTGCATCCTCACTGTGTCTTTTTCTTCTTCCAGCATACCTGACCTTGCACTTGGGAAGCTCCCCAAGCAACGTATGAATTTCTAAATCCTTTCACAGAAGTAGCAGTCTCTGCCTGCTTCAGTTTTTTTCATCTGACCCTGAGAGCAGGCTGCCTTTGTCTCCACAGATGAGTCTCTCTTAGCAAAACAAACCAAGTGAATACTCTAGCATCTGCGACACAGCAGCCAAACAAGTAAATCTGTCACTGCAAACTACTACAGTGGTTCATCTTCACTGGTTAGCTTCTATTCCCCCACTCAAAAAGTAAGAATATGTCCTCTGCAAATACGTTGCTGGAAGTCAGAAAAGTCTGTTTCTTGCTACCCTGGACAGCGACAAATTTGAGAGACCTTTGAAGGCTGAACTGCTGCTCTCTAGTCTTTTAAAAACAGAGCCCACAAACCCATAATTTCCCCAGCACACTCAAGAATCATTGCTTTTAGGAAGTCTTTGTACCCTGCAGATTTTGTTCATAAAAGACATTTTGGGCTAGGTGTCACTAATTTTCCTTCCATCCCCATCTCTGGAGTCTCTCTGATGACCCCTGACATTTGCACATCTAAATAATGAATTTTAATATTTTTAAAAAAAACCAATGATAACTGTCATACCTTTCCAATTTTAAGAAACTGGAACAAATAGCCTCCTCTTTGAATTTCTCTGCCCCACTCCAGTTGCAGTACATGGTTATCTAAGTGTATGTCTTTGACTGTATGATTGACTGCTGGAGCCCTTACTGTTTCCTTCCCTTTCAGATGATGCACATACTCAGTTAAAAGCCAACCGTGCACCACATCTGCAAACACATCCTCCCCTTTGCTTGGATAGTTAACAAACTTTCACTAATACCACTCAGGACATCTCAACTTTTTAAATTCCCATCATTTCACAGACTAATTGCCATCGGTGGCCAAACCTCCTACAAAATAGTCATGGAGCTACTCACCCTACAAAGCTACAACCTCAGCCTAAAACGCTTCCTTCACTCTTTAATTTCATAAATAGTTTTTGATAGCTGTCTCAAGCGCAGTTCCAGGTGCTTTTACTTCGGAAGACATTTTAAAAGATGATCATTTCTGAATAGAGAGGTGCTAGCAGGTCTGGAATCTGCATGCCTACGCTCATGTGTGTTAATGAACAAGAAGCGGACACGCGGCATAGGAAGAACTAAAATACAACGTTGAAGCTATACGTCGTTAAAGCTTGGTAAGAATGAGATCTGGCTTTTTCAAACAGCTGTTAAACCAAAGACAGATGAACATGGTTTTTATTTAATAATTAGAAGCACAGCTGAATTCCTGCTCCTTGACGTGGATGCAAACACACAGAACCGTGAATGTATCACAAATACAAGACGACAGGTAAAATTATGGTCTATAGGCACTTCTTGTGACGATTGACAAAATTCTCTCTTGCTTATAGATTTTTTTCTTTACATTCTTTTTCTTGTAGTTCTTAAAAATACATTTTCTTTACACCTTTCAATATGAACCCTAGGTTTAACTGACAGAGCAGATTTCATTTACGCTCCTATTTGTTTTTCATTTGTTTCCTTCTTTCTTTAATCAAAAGAGAATTTCTTCTCTTGTATTGCACTGTCTATTATTTTTATTGTCATTCATGTAATTTTTAAAATTCATTTCTGAAATTGTAAAAAACTAAGAATCGGTAAGTGAACAAACACTGTCGTTTTGCTTCGTGTTAGAGAGGTTCAGTGTTCACTCAGAACCTACGGCTATCTTTCACCTCTTCTACAAAACAGAAAATAATCAATTTATGGCTGCAGACAAATAGAACCAATAATTTGTTATTTCTGTGACTCACCAAACGAGCACAATAAAAGATTTACAAACTGAACGTACAATAGTTATGTTAAAATGTCTCTTTGCCTTAGCACGGCTGGGTTCTCTCTATCTCTCCCATGTTCTTAAATCTATGAGGCTCAAGTTCTTCAGCTACTGTGCTTCAAGTAAGAAGAATCCTGCACAACCTCAACAAATAATGCCTGTAAAACATTTGTGTCCATGGAAATAGCCAAAGTTTCTTTAAAAGGAGGTAAAGCAAAGCTTTCCTTAAAAATCCTGGGGTTCCACGTGCAGTCAGCGCATCTATAGAGATTAGAAAATCCTGTATATTTGGACAATCACATTGAATAAAAACACGAGGTGCTTGGGGTTGGTTTTTATAAACACAAATTGCTCTGCCTCGTCCATCTCCAAAGACTTTTCTTTTCTGAAGTCCAAAGCAATCAGGATAAAGACAAACAAGTCAAGTTTAAAGGATTATTGTTGAGTGTTTCCTTAACAAATTCCCTTCATTTCAATATTTTTGCAACACTGGTAGTTAACACACAGTAAAATCATGAGGCTGGAAAAAATGCCGAGCACAGCTTCTGGCTTTTTGTTTGTAATAGCTTTTTAATTACTGGAGTTTTCCCAGTAGTTCGGAAAAAAATTAATTAGAACTAATAAAAACAAGAGCAGGAGAGACTGAGCCTGTGTTTGAAGAAGTTTGAATAAGGTACCTTGTAGCTTCCTAAAATTTTTAGTTTTAACCAAGGTTAGAGGGATACTCATCTGACTGAATACTTTCGTTTATTGGCAAGGCTGGGACCTTTCCTCAAAGCCAGGTTGATGGAGAATTTTATACTGCTCAAAAACTTTAAAGAACCCAACCCATGCAATAAAACTTAGATAATTTCAATTAGAAAAGTTTTACCAATTGGAAGCGGTTCATTTTTAATATTAATTAATTAATATTAAATTAATTAATTAATATTAATTAATTAATGAGTGTAATACTAACTTAAAAAACCTAAATATAAAAGTGCTTTACACACAGATTAAAACTGGCGCTGAGACAGGAAATGAGGGATTGCTCACTATTACTTTACAACTTACGTGATTCCAGTTCACCTCATAAAAATTTATTCTGCTAGGAATATTTTTTTGTAAATGAAAAACCTTCTTTCTCAGGTTTTAAATAAGACCACTATCAAATTAGCTCCCTTCTGTAACAGATACGCTGCACTAAAATAGACCTGTTAAACAAAATCACATTTTCTTTGGTGACAAAGATGACCTTTGTCTCAAAAGTGCATTTGTTTTCATTCAACAAGCTGTTGCCTGCCTACTGAGCTTCCAGCAGTAAGACAACATTGCAAAGGAGCTCTTAAAAATGTAGAAGGCATAAGGTAGCAGTTTTACACAAGAGGATAGATTCAAACTAGATATGAGGAAGAAATCTGTTCTATTGTCTCCTTGAATGAGACCTACAATAAGTCACTCACTAGACTCACCAGGGTGCACGAACAGATTCCGTTTCAGCAATACAGATGTCTCCGTTTGGTCAGATGAAGTCCACCTTATGTTATTAGTAAAAATACTTCTTGAACAGGTTATTAACTATGCCAGGATTTAAAAAAACAACCCAAATGGAGGAATGTTTGAGTTTAGACAAATATCTGTCATTGATCTAGTTCTATTCTGCTAAACATCTTTCCCCATTCCATAAGAGTTCTAGCTAAATAAAGGCTGTGTGTTGCTTTTAGAGGCAGAAGTAACACTTAAAAAGATGCCCAGCCTTTATTTCTTCATATTTGCATGACTCAGTGATTCACAGAGAAGAAAAGTGGTTCTGATTGTGCCTATCAGCCAAAGCATCTCCTTCACAAGAAAGGACCTTTCTTTCAGTCACCTAGCTCAGTTAACTGCGGTACGGTACAAGGCGATTGTAAAGGAAGCAGTGCCCTGCTGATGGAATGAATTGCAGAATAGACAGTCTAGTGCATGACACAGCATGGTTATTTTGTCCTGTCTTACCAGAGAATGGTTCCTGTGTGAAGTACATGATCATCTCTGTGTATCAGAGAATCATAACGGATTGGAAGGGACCTCAAAAGATCATCTAGTTCAATCCGCCTGCAACAGGAGGATCACCTAGACCAAGTCACACAGGAACTCATCCAGGTGGGTCTTGAATATCTCCAGTGAAGGACACTCCACAACCACCCTGGGCAGCCTGTTCCAGTGCTCCATCACCCTCACTGTGAGGAAGTTCCTTCTTAGGTTGATGTGGAACCTTCTATGTTCCAGCTTACAACCACTGCCCCTCGTCCTATCACTACATG